>JARKHS020012014.1:0-220689 GCA_030143305.2 Amblyomma americanum
TTCATGTTGAGTAACCAACTTGTCCACACTGACGTTTTAATTCACTTGATTATTCACTCCTTACTAAGCTTAGAATTACAAGGAACGTGCGCAGATTTATCTCGCTTTTGACCGGACAGTCTCGGCAGTACAGTAGATTGAAAATGCGAATACTTTCCTGTTTTCTGCCCATACCGTGTGCTTTAAAGGCGCGCTTGGATGTTACGTTAACGTATTACCGTGGCTGTGTGAAAAACGCAATTCAAAAGACAGTAACAGGCAAAAGGCGCCGCGCGACAGAAATAACTACAGAAGTTAGGCGGGAGATGTCGGCCCAAGCCAGACGCTCTCCGCCGGTACCATCTCTCCAGCAGTTCTGGAGGCGGCCGCGTGGCGGCTACACTGTCCGTGAAACTTGCGAATAACAAAAACATATAAACCTTTTCATCTACAATAATTTTCAGCTTTTTTAAAAGAGTGCGATCAACGTCGGACAAGAACAAGGACAGCGCTACAAGAAGACAGCGCTCGTCCCCTGTCCTTCTTGTTCTTGTCCTACGTTGTTCCCGCTCTTTTACAAAAAATGCATCTGTACCAATTTGCCCAACTGAACGTTCTACAATATTTTTCCACTGTGTCCACCATATGTGGTGGCGTCAATTGGGTGTACGACATCATGGTGCCGGCATGTAATTGGTGGCCTCCACTGTCATATAATTACACAATATCATTGAACACTAACCCCATTAATGCCACATAGCATCCCTAATATGTCCAATGTTATAATGCTAAATACTAAGCCACCACTAATAGAATCCTTGCCAACACTAGTGGTGAAACTTGTCAGGCTCCATAGTTCACATTTTGGAGAGGCTCTTGCTCCAAATTTTTTAGGTCAGAAAGTATGATTGTGATAGCTCAATAAGTGGTCAGGCTTGCTCAAAAAATAAATAATGAAGAGCTGCAGGGCACCACCAATAATCAATGAAAAAACTTCTAATGCAATCATTTGCAAATCTGCAAAACATGCAACGGGATAAGCCCATGCAGATTTTAAACCATGGTTTCACAAATGGAATAATTAAACAGCTCTAACCATTACAGGTGTATACTAGCACACAAACACAGGCAGCCTTTCCAAGCTATGTTTGCAAAAGCTTAAAGTGTAAAACACACAAAAAGTTACATACCCTTCAGGGGCAAAAGAGAAGTTCAAAATGCCTTCATGATTTGAACGGTCAAAATGAGGTTTCTCTGATGGGAGCAACGCACGGTACAGCTTCTGGAACATGCGATCATTGGCACCAATGTATGAGTGCAGTCCTAAACGCTGATGATCCACTTTCCTGCCCCAAAAGTCCAGTCTTTTTGGTGCCATACTTGATATGTTTTTCTTACTCTGGAAAAGGACATCAGCACATATTAGGTCCGAGCCATTTGTTGGCAACACTAATCAAAAGTACAACCATGTTTTGATACCCTGCCTGTGGTACAAAAGCCTTCGCACAAATTATGCGTTTCATCTGATTCCCTGCAAAATACTGTTTATACTAGTTCTTGGCACCTGCTTATAGCACTACATCAACAGTGTGATAGCTGCAATATAAAACAATGTGGATTAGCTCAGTTTCTAGGACATACAAAGCTAAAGATATCGGCGTTCACTGTGTTCATTGGCGTTGGCGTTGACAATGTTCTAGACGGCAATGGCTTTAGGGAAAGGAAGGACTCATAGCTGGCTCCCTGGATTCGCGGACGCCTCATTTGTGCTTTGATACATGTGGTGGTGGTGAGAGAGAGATGGTGGCCTGAATGCATTAGCGCTGACAGCGTTGTGGCCGACATGCGGCACTGCAGCAATAGCTAGGCCGCAGAGTTCATTTGGTGATCAATCTCTCGCGATCAACCATTAAATGCATGCCACCTAGCTCCCAGGGTGACAGGAAGGGCACGCTGCCTATCCTGTGTGCGGAACGCAATCAAAGCAGGCTTTTGCAGTTGAACACCAACGCCACGCAAATGAAAGCAAGATTGATGTCTCCACTGACCCACGGAGCCGACGACACCGGCTTTTGAGCGACACGGAACCCTTAACGCTGCCGCGTTAATATCCACGGGGAGGTACGCGTTGTGATGTCATGTGCCTCCTCGGAGCACCGCCATGGGGAAATCGCAAGTTCGCAGCAAGTAAAACTTTTGCTTTAAAAGCCAGCCTAATTTTTCTCACCATACAACTTTTAGCACTTTCCAATGTCCCATACGAAAATCATGCAGTGATCCACTGATGCAAGTCTGACAAAAGATAAAAAAATGGAAGGGCTGTTCCTTTCGAGGCATTCTGACGAGTTGCAAGCATGCTGCCGCGTTTATACAAGACAGAACCAGATGAAAACAGCCAGAAAACAAAATTTCCACACAAGTGACTCCAAGTTGCACATCCGTACACACAGGCTGCTGGAAAACGTTGAAAAACATTTGCAAAACAGCTGTGGCCACTGCAGGAAAGTATTGATCGCGAGGCACGTTCGCGATAGATTTGTTAAAGACTTGCATGAACACAAAACTCGGCTCTTGAACTATCATTCACATTTCCGTACTGAGGCATCGAATCTATCCTCCGTATCTCTATGCTAACTGACGGAACTTGACCAAGCACTTCAGAAACGACTACAACGACCGAAACGCAAACAAACTGCAAGAAGACGACGCTCTGTTACACTGTCGAAGTTGTACAAGACACAGACGCAGAGAGAAACTCGCAAATGGCAAAATATCGCCTCTGCACAAGCCAAGCGCCGCCAGCTTTCCTGACAAGGCACTCGCTGCTAGAATAATCGTCAGCAGCAAACCACGTGGAAAGCCAGCGCACGAAAAGCGCCGACCGTAGCGAGAGCAGAGGATACAACATTACAATCCCACCACAGCTCAGGTATACACAGCTCGCGTTCGACAGTCATCAGGAACACCAACGGCACACAGGCTATTCATACCAACACAGTGGTAACGGCTCCAGTTCCCTATGAGCAAAAGCAACAAGCAACAAGCGCTTAAAATATATTTTAATTCACCTCCAAAGAGTCTCTAGATGCTCTTTCTGACGATGGAGACCCATCGCTAGATCTGTAGTTTGTAGCGTAAAACTGTGGAACAACATCAGTGAATAGTATACTGACATCACGGCACAGTAACGTGACGTACTATGAACGGCGACGCGCGACATCGACGAGGCGCTGCGTCGGCGACTCAGCGGTCGGTGTGCTGATCGGACATATGCCGTTGCTGACGCACCAGCCGGAACCTTATATCGGCGGCCGAGCGAAACCTTCGTGTCGATGAGACCATGACTCTCTTGTTTGCACCTTCTCCATAATACGAATAAGCGAAACGAGCTCCTACAATTCATATGTTCACCCTTTGGCTCGCCTGCAATACGAATAGGCCTAGCGAGTCCGCCGGGTTCGCATGTGCGATGTCGGCGATTGTGGAGAGCGAGTTCACAAGTTTTAGCGAACACAAATGGTGATCGAACGCTGTTTTGACAACGGTGACCTGAAATCGAGGATTGTTTTGCATCTTAGGACGGAAATACATCAAGCGGGATGCGCCGCTGCTATGCGGTGTGACCAAGTCTGTCGGTCAATGTTGCAGGCGCCCGCGGCGGCAGCTGCAGTCATCGGCGTCGCTTGAGGGCAACAAATTAAGACATTTTGTGTATCTCAAATGGGTGCCGAACGTACCTCTAGATAAACAAATTTAAATTCAAGTACTGGACACATAGGAAAAAGCAGTTACAACGAGTCAGAAACGCCGGTCTTACGCGTTGTCAACAACCTGGCTATAAAGCATTCCCCAGGCTGGCGCTCCCATTCTTCGGCGATTCTTGCAAAATAGTCGCACTGCGCAAACAAGTAAACCCGCAACCGGCGCAAAAGACATGACCCTGCTTAACCTAAGTGGAATGCAGCTTGCAATTTATGCCGAGCTAACGCGCTATGAGTGGCTGTAAACAGATGCAGATATGCAAACAAAAGTAGCACCCAAATGCAGTCGTCGTCATGGTCGCATTCCTGGAGGAGTTGCGTACCCGTGCTGTTAATTCTGAAACATGTACAATTATCTGGAAGCATTCATATAGCGAATACGTGGATTGTTAACCAAACCAGCAGCAGATATCGTAATCAGCAGCCACGGGAGCCTGAGCAGTCTCGCAGCGCGGCTGCGCGGGCGGCGCGAAGTGAAGACACAGACGGATATTGGTCGGTAGGAAAAGTGAGACATCGTGTTGCTGTAATGGGACCAGGGTGAGCTACAGGCCACCCACAAAAACGTCCGCCGAGCATCGGCGTTGGCGTGGCAAAGCTAAACACAGTAGTAGTAGAAGTAAGTGATTTTTATTAAAATAACAATGAAAAGGAAAGAACAGATTTTTGCTAGCCCCAGCATCTGCCATCGATACTCAAGCACCTGACGTGGGGCAGCGGAAATAAATGATTGCAGGCAGAATGGAGAAATGAAATGAAAGTGGTGAGGGGAGAGGAAGAGAGAATAGGGGAGAGGTAATAACGTTGAAATACAACGCTGAAATCGCGTTGGCATACGCGGTATGGCGATTGAGATCGGCCGAAGCGAGCCGCTTGGTTTCAGGACTCAGGGTCGTAACTCGCTCGCTTGGCTTTCCTCAGCATAACGCAGTACCGACCAAGTTTGTGGGCACATGATTTCGAAACGCGCTGCTATGCACAGCATCTGTACGAGAGCAGACGACGCAGCAATACTTGCGTCACAACTTTTAGGGCCCATGTGGCCAGGGTTGCTGCTTTTCATGCTGCTCTTTCATGATAGTGACATCGCAGCATACCCCGGCGCTGAGAAACCGAAACCAAAATTGCTCAGTATAAATAATGCTGCTGCAAAAAGATATTACCGCTCTTATATGAATTGCGCCGCGTGCATCACGCTTCCTGGGGCAATAGGCAAAGTTTGAAACAGGAACACGCCAACAAAAAATTTGATGTCCCCACCTCTTTAAGAGTAATAATAATTGTTTTGGGGGAAAGGAAATGGCGCAGCATCTGTCTCTTATATCGGCGTACACCTGAACTGCGCCCTAAGGGAAGGGATAAAGGAGGGAGTGAAAGAAGAAAGGAAGAAAAGGGGGCTGTAGGGGAAGGCTCCGGAATAATTTCGACCACCTGGGGATAAGGCGCTCACACAAGGCAGTAAATGATAATTGGTTTTTGGGGAAAGAAAACGGCGCAGTATTTGTCTCACATCTCGGCGGACACATCAACCGCGCCTTAAAGGAAGGAATAAAGGAGGCAGTGAAAGGTTAAAGGAAGAAAATTGGCAGTGGCTTAGCTGGGCTATGCCAGGATATACGTAGCGAAAGTTAAGACAAAGCATGGTTATCCTTGGTTAATCTTGATTGCAAGTCCAGCTTGGTCTGGTTGTCTAGCTATGTTGTTGGTGCATTAAAGACGACACAGCTGTGGTTGCGGCGGACGCGAGCTCTACTTTTCAATCCTCTGACATGTTATCAGGCATGCGACGCAGCTGGCAAAGCGAGCGGAGGCGAGCGCAACGACTAAGAACGCGGTGTGACGTCATACCAAACGGCGGTGGCGGCGAGCCGCGCGATGTGACGTCATGCCAGATGGTGCGGCAAGCGCGCAAGGCATAAAGCCCCTTGATATTGAAAGTAGCACATTTCTGTGAACTTTGCCGCCGCGCCGCGAACTCTCGCACATCCTCCTCGCCCGTTTCTGCTCAGCGCTTTTCTGAACGATGATTGGCCCACCTGTCCGTCACCTAGGCAACGCGCGGGAAAGGATCGCTTTCTTGTGTTTTCTTCTTTCGTCGATGCCATGTACAGGCCGTCTACCTCTGCTGCGGGTCCAGTTTCGTTGACTTACGCGCTGACAATTCGAACTCTACTTTTAATGCCGCGTTATGTCCGATTGCTATGCATTTCAGTACACAAGGCGCAGTGAAAATGGCGTCGTGCTGTTCGTGATTGCTCGAGGAAAAAATGACATCAGCCGAATAACAAAGGGGACCCACAACATTGTCCTTAAGGACTTTGTGGCAACAAAGCACACCGTCCTCGGTGAAGTCCTGTGCATTTCGTGGTACCTAACCTAGTGAGCATGCTTAAAACCTTTTGCGAGATCATACGGAAGCTGATAATATTGCTTCATTCACTGATTATTGTGCGTTGTTTCAGGTGCTAATCTTTCCATTTGATGGCATTTCTCTGTGCTGTTCTAATCGCGTCTGTTGGCTTGAGGATTTCGCCTATTATAGTTACTTTAATTTCTTAATCTCGGTTTGGGTTTCCATGAAAAACGTTTCCGTCATCGGCGTTCATTTCTTTTTCTGCTAGTAAATACGCGTGCTCCCGACCTTGTGCACAATAGAAAACGTAGATTTTCGTAGCGTGTACGGCAGTTTCTCTCCCTTGTGCCCTAGAGTTCTAGCGTGGTAGTTTTAACGGCCTTATACCATCATATGTCTCAGGGATTATAAGGGGTTTCAATCTCTAGAGAGATTAAGGCGCTCGGTCCACTGTCGCGACTGCGCGCAACTCTACCGCTACTCTGAGATATGATGCCACCTGAGGAGCGAGTCGCAGAAAAGGTGGTTTTTACAGCGAGCCTTGAATTGTCGCAAGCGAAATTGTTATGATAACGGCATTGAAAGCTGCTTTCAAAATATCATCAGATTTTTTAGCTCTGTAGTTCAAAGGAGCACAAATCATTTCCGTGAGACTCAGTTAGTCACGGAATCGCTTCCTGGGGACATTTCCCTCTTCTTACATCTATGGTTTGTGGCCACTGACTAGGAAGTATTCAAAACGATTGCTTAAAAAGCCAAGCTGCGCCTCGCCCGTAGTCACACCAGGAAGAAGAAACGGAGCCGGTCCCGAAACGTCGTGTTTTTCAAAAAGTAACCTGGTTGACGTCAGTCATCTTTCTACTAAATTAAATTGCCCAACCAGCAGACTTGAGTCAAATGTTTTCTTTTGAGTTTTTTGGAAGGAATACATGATTTCTGATCGCGCTTTACAGTGCTGAATATTGATTCAGCACGGGCATCTGAAGCATTCCTTGAATGCATTCGGGGGATTAGCGCAGATGAGTCACCAAGAGAATACCATATCTTCCCGCCACTTAATAAATATTCTTTTGGCACCAGCAATCACCCCAACATTTTAAGCCAGACCCTTGGCCAGGCTCGCTTTTGCAGTAGTTAATAAAGTTAGAAAAAAACCAGGAACTAAGGTTCTTCTCTTTCAAGCAGCCGTAAAATTTGTAATGAAGGAAATAAAGCACGGCGTGCGCATCACTCCGACGAGTCAAGCTTAAACTTTTTGGTCTGAAACCTGTTAAAAAATGCATAACGCGCATTAAAGAAAATTTTCCAGCATTTTTGCAGCCACGCATTCACTCGTCAAACAAGTTCGTTACCTAAATTAACGCAATCTTTGCCTCATTCGATTGCAAAATAACAGCATCATAAACAGTATTTCTAAAAAAATGTAGTGATAGGTCAAATATGCATTTAGCGGAGTGCAAGTGACCTAAAGAATATTGAATAAAAAACGTAACGCAAGTCTCAGGATAATAAAACCTCTGCCGTATTGAGAAGCACGGAGTGCGGTTAGATTGCTCATGCCGCTAGCGCTCGCGTTTAGTTCTTTTCTTGCTCGAACAGGAAAGCGATAAATGTGGTTCGTGGCGGAGACGCATGTCGCATCACTTTCTTGCGGTTGTGTTTAGTTGTAGTAAGTTGTTTTTATTAAAATAATAGTAAAAAGGAAGGAAAAGATTTTTGCTGTCCCCGGCATCTGCCATCGATACTGAAGCACCTGAGCTAGGGCAGCGGAAATAAAGGATAGCAGGCAGAATGGAGAAATGAAATGAAAGAGGTGACGGGAGTGGAAGAGAGGATAGGAGGGAGGTAATATTCACAAACTATTTACACAATGAGAAATGTGTCCTGGTTGTGCGCGTGATTAGTTCATGATAGAGGAATAAAAACACACGCGCACAGCACTACGTTGGCTACAGCTGGAGTGGGGTGTCCAGCCTCATAGGTTGTTTATCTGCGGATTTTTCGAGAATTTTTTGCTCGCTGTCAGCGACGAGAGATTTTCCGTGATACGAGCTCTTTAACGCTATCGCTTTAAAATGGTTCGCTCTTGATCAGAGGGCCCACACTGCATTTTTAAACTTCCACTGCTTTCAGCAGTATACCTTTTTCCTTACTAGTTTTCTTTGTGGTTGTGTTTAATAATGGAGCGCGAAAAGAAGCGCAAACTTCGGCGCGCTCATGTGTGCCAGCGAACACGTCGGGCCGGCAAGCGCGCGATGGCATGCGAAGCGCGCCGTGCGCAGCGCACACAGCCGGCGGGCGAAGATACTCGAGCAGGAAAACTCGGTAGTGGAGGAGAGTGTCGTTACTTTCAATATCAAGGAGATTTAGCAAAAGCATAGTAACCGTCTCACATATCTCGCAGGACGCCCGAACCGCGCTGTAAAAGAAGGGATAAAGGAGGGAGGGAAAGAAGAAAGAGAAAACTAAATTGAAAGTTGCACTTTGAGAAAAGGCGTGGAGCGGCGCAGCGGCGGAAAACCTGTGGCTTGGTGCTACTAGTGGCGCATGCGCAGTTGTGACTAGGGAGCGAGAGAGAGAATAGAGAAATAACCGCGGCGACGCACGTTGTGACGTCATGTGCCTCCTCGGATTGCGGCCACGGCAAAATCGCAAGTTCGCGGCCAGTAAAGCTTTCGCTTTAAAAGAGGCGCCGTAGGCCCTCCAGAATGATTTCGACTACATGTGAGAAAGGCGTCATTTCCTTTCCTTAAAACCAAGTTTATTTTTCCTTCCCTACGGCGCGATTCGGTTGTCCACCGTGATAAGTGAGACAGGCTTAAATTCCTTATATTTAAACCAATTTTCATTTCATTTGCCTTCCCTTACGGGTACGGTTCAGTGTCCATCGAGATATGTGAGACAGACGTCGTTTCTCATGGTTTAACCTCTACCTACATTCAAGGTGAAACTTGCAGCCAAACTGTCCTCTAGACCCGCCGCATTGGCTCAGCGGTTAGGGCGCTCGGCTACTGATCTGAAGTTCCCGGGTTCGAACCCGACCGCGGCGGCTGCGTTTTTATGGAGGCAAAACGCTAAGGCGCCTGTGTGCTTTGCGATGTCAGTGCACGTTAAAAATCCTCAGGCGGGCGAAATTATTCCGGAACCCTCCACTACGGCACCTCTCTCTTGTTTTCTTCTTTCACTCCCTCCTTTATCCCTTCCCTTACGGTGCGGTTCAGGAGTCCCACGATATACGAGGCAGATACTGCGCCATTTCCTTTCTCCCAAAAAGAATTATTATTATTATTATTATTATTATTATTATTATTATTATTATTATTATTATTATTATTATTATTATTATTATTATTAACTGTCCTATAGCTGCATTAAAGGTCAAACTCGCGGCCCCTCAGACGGCTCGAAAAGCTGGCGTAGTTAAGCTTTTCGCTTAAAAAGGCGCTCATGTGCTGTGCGGTGTCAGTGCACGTTAAAGATCCCCATGTGGCCATAATTATTCTGGAGACTGACAATACGGCGCCTCTTTTTTCCTTTATTCTCTCAGTCCCTCCTTTATCCCTTCCCATACGGCGCGGGTGAGGTGTCCGCCGAGATGTAAGGCAGATACTGCTCTGTTTTTTCCCTCAAACCAATTTTCCTTTCCTTAAAACCAATTTTCATTTTCCTTCCCTTACGGCGCGGTTCGAAGGAACGCGGCCGCCGCGCGTCTGTAGCGGATGCGCCTCATTTCGGCTCCAGTAATTTTTGTCCGGATTACCGAAAAATTGAACACGACCTCGAAAATTTTACCTCTGCTAGACGTATGACATCTCGCGGCAAGGACGCCTAGGGGACATGGAGACCAGCCTGCAAACGGCCGCCAGCATAGTGGATCGCTATGCCGAGACTGTGGTCTGCAAAGCTCCCCGCAGAAATCGGAATTCGTGCATCTGCGCCCCTCGCGCACATGCTCGACACAAATCCGTCTCTACTTGCAAAGCGGTCCCATTCACGAATCCAAGGAAATCAGAGTCTTCGGACTCTTCATACACAGCCAGCGACACTGCGACACAACACACGCCAAGCTCGGGTAGGTGTGGCACCAGGAGGGCCGCATGGTCCGCCGAGTTTTCAACAAGCGCGGTGGGTTACGATGCAAAGACGCCTTGCTGCTGGTGAACACATTCGCGACCAGTCTAATCTTGTGGTTTCGACTCACTACCTCCACCTGCGGAAACAGGAAGAGGATGCCCTCGAGGTCATCCTCCGCAAAATCATGAAACGAGCGCTGGACCTCTCGGTCTACATCTACCAGCCACCTCATGGCACTGAGGATGGTGAACCCTTTCTGGGAGCATCGGGAGGCCCACCCCAACAACCAGTACACTCGTCTCACAAAGACAGGGTCGGGTCGACACCTTCAAACCCGTCTTCACATCCAGCACACCCAATTCAAAGAGGAGAGGTGCCGCCCTCCCGTACACTGGAGATGCGCCCTCCACGTGCGACCTCTCCCCACCAACATGTCCAAAGAGGACCATAATGGCAGGCGCCGGGCGCGAGCGGAAGCCTTGCACCGCCATTTTAGGAGCAAACCAGGAGTATTCTACGTGGACGCCTCCGGCCCGGACCCTAGGGGATGCTACACGGCCGCGGTCATCCACGAGGGCAAAACAGTAGACGGTCTTACTTTCAAGGCCCAGTCAGAAATTCACGCAGAAGAGGTTGCCATCGCCCTGGCAGCCTCCGACTCCTCCTCCAAATACATAATCACCGACTCGCGTGGGGCTTGTCGAAACGTCGAGCGAGGGTGGGCTACTCCCCTGGCTTATCGCATCTAACAAAATTGTAGCCTAGACTCGGATCCGGCGCACCGATCTCTCGTTTGGGCACCAGGTCGCCAAAGCCTCAGCGGAAATGAAGCAGCCGACGCCGCCGCCCGCGCGCTCGCGTTCTCTCTCCGGGCATTTCCCACGAGACACGACGCTGACCAGGTTTCCGATTTCAATTCGGTTTACACTTTTAACCAAATATGCGATTATTACAAATCCACGCACCAAAATCTTCCCACCCCGTGCAAAGGGCCGGGGAAGGCCAACGAGCGGGTACTCCTGCGCCTGCTCACAAACACGATGCTAGCAACTCTAAAGCACTTCGATCCTCAATTCGACGGGCGGGGCTCGCACTGTGGGGAGGTATCCGACACCTGCCATATGATGTGGGCCTGCCAGCAGAACCCATCTCTACCCCTATTCCAAACCCCACCCGAGAGGACTGGGAGGCGACCCTGTCCGGCTGCTGCACCCTCGAGGCCCAAAGGGCTTTAACGCAGCGCGCCCGGGCTGCGGCAACCCGCCAATGGGGTGCCTGACTAGGCATCCCTCCTAGTGGTTTTAAGGGCGTGACCCTTCAGGTCACGACCCCCAACACCTCTCTCTGTGATTAATAAATGTTTTCACTACCACCACCATAATCCCCGACCATCTCGTCCACCAAATCTTCCTCCTCCTCCCCCTTAACTCAAATTTCGCGGACCTTCACAGCGAGCTCGAGACTTTCTGGGCACAAGATGCTCAACTCCACGCCAAAATTCACGCGCTAGAAACGGCTCGGCCCTCCCCGCCCATTGCCCAGGTAGCTCCGGAGCCGACGCAAGAAGTGCCGTCGGACCTGACACCCTCTAGCTCGGACGTGGGTTTCACTACTCTCGAAAAGGCCCTCTGCCAATTAACGACTCAGATGTCGAATTTTGGCCAAATCTAAGATAACCTGCTCAAGGCAGTCACGGCCACAGTTACGCCCGCCGTGACAGCAAGCATTAAGATGTGGCTAGAGTCAAACCCCGGCTTCTTCGCCGAATGGGACCCCTCAAAGACGCGAACAATTAATTCATCAATATTCAACCGACCCATTAATCTAACCTAAATCTCGGACGAGCCGGAACCCCTCCCGCTGCAGGTGACGGAACCTGTTCCGGCTCTCCAAGGCAATCGCCCTTCAAATCAGCATGGCTGCGTCCCCTCCCAACCAACCCCCTAGAGGGCACCGCCCTCCTCAAGGACAGCAAGCTCTTTCCCTTGTACAGTGGAACTGTCGGGGTTTCAAAGACAGGACCAAACGCGCCAACTTAAGGACGCACATTGACAACCTCGAACACCCCGCCGCAGTCCTTGCGTCGCAAGAAACCGGGGATGCGGTCAAGCTCTCGGGCTATAGTACTTTTCAACGAGACCCGTTCACCTGTCTCCTAGTCCATAATGCCTAAAAGCGCAGGAGGTTAATTTCGGCCTAAATCTAGAATACTCTACGATTTGTCCCTGTCCTCCCTCTATGGCGAACAGATAGCCCCGCTCACATCCTTAATATCTACTGCCCACCGAAACTCAAAAACAACAGTTTTTCCAACATCTTCAGCACAGCACTAAGGATCGCGGATCGCAACCCCCTCATAACAGTGGGCGATTTTAACGCCCCCGGTCCCATGTAGGGCTATTGCGAGGAAGAGCCGCATGGTCGTAAGTTGGCGGAACATATATCTACGCTGGGCATCACTCTTCTAACCGACCTTGCCCACCCGACACGTGTATGGAATTCCGTCACTCGGGACACCTGCTACGACCTTACCCTCACGAAACACATCCGACACGCCGAGTGAATCAGCACTGATAACACCCTCGGTAGCGACCACTGCATACTGAACACTGTAATTTACACTCGACCCTTACACCGCCCCCTTGCGCAAGCCAAACTTCCCGACTGGAATGCTTTCCGCCAAGCCCTCCGAGTAACTTCCCTCTTGAAGCAAGACTACTCAAATTGGGCACACGGACTCATGCAAACGCTCCATTCACATAAAAAGCAGATGCAGCTTACGGAGCGTGCATCGGACGTGGATAATCACCTGATATACCTCTGGCAAGCTCGCCGCAGCATCACTAAACGACAGTGGCGGCAGAAACACAATCGTAAGTTCCGCGCTCGCATCTCTGACCTCACCCAGCAAGCTGCCGAGTATGCTGCCCAGCTCGCCGACAATAACTGCGTAGATAGATGCAACAGCGCAGCAAGACAGATGTCGAGCATCAACACTTCGCGGCTCTTTAGGAGTCCCATAGACCCTACACAAACACGCTCGGAAACCCAGAAACACCTCACTCGTGCGATACACAACTTTCAAGGAAACGAAGAGCAGCTAGCGAACGTCTTACGCTCACAATACCTCAGTCAGGATCAAGATCCGCGCGGGCAGGATTATTCGTATGCAGGCAGCGATAATCCGGACCCGGGTCAGCTTTTCCAGCTTCACGACCTTCGCGCGCTCTTGCCAAAATGCGCAGGGAGCGGCGCCCGGGAGGGATAAGGTCACAGTCAAACTGTTGGCAAACATCCCCGATCGGGCATACGAAATCCTACTAGAATATATCGACGCCATTTGCACCGTGGACACTTCGCTGCCACCCGAATGCAAGACATCATTGGTAGCCTTCATCCCGATGGCGGGGAAACCGGTAAACACAGACAACCTCCGACCCATCTCCCTCACTTAATGCGTAGGGAAACCGGTGGAAACGATGGTCTATGACCGCCTCTCGGAATATAGAGCAAGAACACCTTCGCCGGCACCATGTTCAGCTTCCGACCTTATAAGTCCGCACAAGACGTACTTTTACAGCTTCATCGCGAGGTTCTCGAACCCAGAGAACACCCACAAAATGACAAGATAGTCCTAGCACTCGATGTCAAGGGTGCGTTTGACAATGTTAAACCGGGCGTCATAATAAAACATCTTAGCGAGACCGACTGTGGTCCTCGTACATTCAACTACATAAAACATTTCTTAACAGACCGCTTGACCTATATACGCATACAAGAGACCGAGTACGGCCCGTTTGAGATGGAAACGCGGGGCACACCACAAGACGCTGTGTTGTCCCCGCTTCTCTTTAATATTGCCATGATGCACCTCCCGCCATAGCTGGCTGGTGTCGGCGGTGTTCAGCATGCACTGTACGCCTATGGCATCACTATTTTGGCTACTACGGGAACATAGGAAAGATGGAGGAATGCCTGCAAGCAGCGGCGAATACAGTAGACCACTCTTCAACGTACTCCGGCCTTCAGTGCTCCCCATCCAAGTCTGAATTTGTGCACATTCGACATTCTCCGAAATGCAAAATCTCCGTTCAGCTCTCTCTCGCCAGCGGCCCCATCTGTGAAGCGCAGGAGCTGCGAATACTCGGTCTCTTCATTAATCAGCAGCGCAAGGCAGACATGACCCTTGCCAAACTCCGCAAAGTTGGCGACCAGGTGGGCCGAATGGTTCGCCGCGTTTCCAACAAGCGAGGAGGGTTGCGAAGTAAGGATGCGGTGCGGCTCGCCCATGCCTTGTAACTAGTCGAGTACTGTACTCGACTCCTTACCTCCGCTTACGGAAACATGACGAAGATTGCTTGGAGGTTGTCCGCCGCAAAATTTTCGAGAGAGCCCTCGACCTCCCGATCTCCACTTCCAAAGCGTGACTGCTCGCGTTGGAGATGATGGTGAACTCCTATCGGGAACTTTGCGAGGCGCATCTCGTTAAACAATGCACGCGTCTCGCCCAGACTGTGTCCGATCACCGCCTCTTGGACCGGTTACATATCAAACATGACCACCATACGATGGAACGGGTTCGAGTGCCCGAACTGTGGATACGCGCCCTCTACGTTCGACCCCTTCCCACTAAGATGAACAAGGAGGACCATAATGGCCGGCGCAAGGCGCGGGCCTATGCCCTGCACCGCCACTATGGCCCAAAGAAACACGTCTTCTACGTCTACATTGGAGGCCCCTAAGACTCCAGGAGGAATCGTACATGGCTGCAGTCATACTCTAGGGAAAACAGGTGGACGGCCTCTCGTTCAGAGCGCCCAGCTAAACTCAAGCGGAAGACGTAGCGATCGCCATCGCAGCCTCCCAATCCGACTCTAAATTCTTCTTCACAGACTCTCGTGGAGCCTGTCGTAACTTAGAGTTCGGTTGGATCACTCCACTTGCTCAACAAAATCTCCACCATAGTACTCGCGACTGCGATCGAACTCATCTCTCAATCATATGGGTCCCCGGCAACCAAGGCATGCCAGATAACGAAGCCGCCATGAGGCAACCCGCGCACTCACTTACAGGGCACCAGGCGTTCCTTGGGAGGACCTTAACCCAGACCACAGCACTCTTCTTTCTTTTAAAGACATTACTTAGCACTATCGGGCCGAGCACCGGCGCTACCCGGTTCCTATAAAGGGACTGCGTAAAGCTGTCCAACGAACTCTCCTTATGCTCTTTACAAACACCCTGCTGTGCCCGGCGGTTCTCAAGCACTTTGACTTCTTTTCACGGCCGCTGCTTATTCTTTGGGAAGGTGGCCGACACCTTTCACATGGTTTGGGCATGCCGGCAAAATCCTTTTCTCCCCCATCACCCCTTCCCCTACCCGAGAGGACGGGGAGGCGGCTCTGGTCGGCTGCCAGGAACTATCAGCCGAACAGGCCCTGGTTCGATAGACCTGCGCATCGGTCAGGACAAACGGAGTCCCGAAATGACAAAACCCACTAGGCGCCTCTCCCCGAGCACCCCTCTGTACATATAGATGAATAAATACTTTTTACCACCACGACATATTTCGGCGGGCATTAAGGGCCGCGCAATAAGAGAAGGAAAATTAAACCAAAATTGGTTTTACGAAAAGGAAGTGTGGCCTGTCTCACATATTTCTGTGGACACCCGAACCGCGCCGTAAGAAAAGGAAATTGAAATGAAAATTGACTTTAACGAAAGGAGCTGACGTGTCTGACACATCTCTCGTTCGGGCGCAGTGGGGCAGTGAGGGCATGTAAGAATCACGCGGCGAGCAGCGAACAACGCAGCGCACATCTGAAGCGCGTTCACCACGAAGCTTGCGGCTTGCTACCCGTTCGTTCGGCGCGGAAGCAATGCTGGCGTTCGTCGCATCGACTTTGTCGAGAACGATGTGCTGACGAACTAAGACTGCAACTTGACTACCGCGCGTTTCGGCAAGGCGCCTGGCAGCCCTTCTATATGGTTTGCCACTCTGCGCGTCCGTTTCACCGTGCGTAGCAGAGCGATTTGCCTAACGGGCAAGCCGTCGCGCCGAACGGGCGATGGCGTTCCGTAGCCACCCGGGCTGTGCTATAATAAGCTGTCGCGTTTCACTCTTAAAGGCGAAGCTTAAGCGTCCTCCAATTTTTTGTAGCGGGAGCTACACTGGGCTACTAGTCGAGCATTTCGCAGTACATGGGAGAGGTCAGTTGTGCGCATGCGCCGTTACCATGGCAACCGGAGAGGAGCAGTGGGTGCGCCACGCGCTTTCCGGTACATGGGAGAGGCCAGTTGTGCGCATGCGCTGTTACCATGGCAACCGGAGAGGAGCAGTGGGTGCGCCGCACGCTTCGTCACCGCCATCGTCGCAGCCGCGCGCCCGCTCCACCGTCGAAGTTGAATGTGACGTCACGCGAATGAGCAGTTGTGCTCATGCGCCAATACTATCGTAACCAGAGAGACCCGACAGTTGCGTCGCGTTCGTAACCACCGCCTCGTCGCATGCGCACCACTGGGTATAGAAGGCGGAGATGTAATCGGCGGCTCTATCGCAACTCTTGATATGGATGCACAAAAGGAGAGCACAGCCGCTGCTAAACAGCAATATGTTGGAAAGAAAATAACTCTTTCGATCTTGATGTTTTCACCTGGCATTTGGCTACTCAACCAACAGATAATGAGCGTCAGAAGGCGAAGAGAGCAGCGGAGATGCCCGAGCAGAGCGAGGAACGCCTTGCCGAACGGAGACACCAGAGAGTCGAGCGTAATAGACGCTGCATAGCCGCCGAGATGGAGCCTATGGAAGGCGTCAGTCAACGCGAACCAACTGAAGAGGATGTGGAGGCCCGTCGTGTGTCTGATCACACCATTTGAGTTTAATAATAATGATTGGTTTTTGGGGAAAGGAAAAGGCGCAGTATCTGTCTCATATATCGTTGGACATCTGAACCGCGCCGTAAGGGAAGGGATAAAGGAGGGAGTGAAAGACGAAAGGAAGAATAGGTGCCGTAGTGGAGGGCTCCGGAATAATTTCGACCACCTGGGGATCTTTAACGTGCACTGACATCGCACAGCACACGGGCGCCTTAGCGTTTTTCCTCCAGAAAAACGCAGCCGCCGCGGTCGGGTTCGAACCCGAGAACTCCGGATCAGTAGTCGAGCGCCCTAACCACTGAGCCACCGCGGCGGGGCCATTCGAGTTTCCGAAAGTGCATCTGCGACCAGGACATTTGAAGCAGACATTGTGAACAATTCCTTTGGACACATTTGTAGTATGTGCAACAAACTTTGAAACCAAAATGACTTGACACCAGTGAGCAATCCAAGGTATGACACTTTGCGTTTGGCATTACCAGAACAAGCTCAGCCAGGGAAACGTACCTCCTGCTACCTATATCCTGGCACAGCGGAGCTACGCCACTGCCAATTTTTTCCTCAATCTCACCTACGAGGTATTTCCGGTGCCGACACTGACACCTGGTCTAGCCAGATATCTGCGACTCTCAGCGTCGGCTTGCTCTAAGCGCCATAATTACGCCTCCGGTGACGCCAGTAGCCGGAACGCTGATGCGACGCCGAGAATTGTCAGTGGCTTAGCTCGGCTATGCCAGGATATACGTAGCGAGAGTTACGTTTCCCTGGCTGAGCTTGTTGTGGTCACTGTATATTTAGCAATGAGAGACATTGGGTGTACACATCTTTTATTCATTTTGCTTGACAGAGACGAAAATCGCGCGATGACCTGCGAAGTAGCATGCAGCGGTTTCAATTTTGTCGATACGGTATTTCGATTTGGTGGAGCCTCTTTAGTATACAAGCTATAAAGTAGTTCCCATTGTATAGTCTGGACGTGAGGGTCCGAGGCAAAATTAAAGTCAAACTTTTCTTTCACGCACTGACTAAGAAAGTCCTGTTTCCTGTTGAAATCACCCAAAGTCACATACAGCTGTGACACCATGCCGTAGGCTGTTATACACGTGGCAACCACATCAATCGTATGGTTTACAGATGTTCCCGGTGCCACGTAGACTCCTTGGATGATAATGCCGCTTTCCAGAAGTCAAACACGGCAGGCTTCACCATTATTCGCCGCCATCGAAGTGACATGTCTGACAGCGATGATACATTGTTTTAAGTACATACCGACTCCAGCGTTCTTATTTCGTTCAAGCCAACTGCCAGGCGGCAGCCTGAAGATTGGAAGAGTTAATCTTCTCTTGTCTATACCGCCATTTAGCAGCGTCTGGACACTCCTCCTCTGCATGCATGTCAAACGTTGGTATACAGACGCCGCTGCTGCTGTTGCTGACAGGAGGAAAGGAAAGTGCACGGGCCTGCCTACTGGCTCAAGCTGAGCCACTCTCGCTGCCGCGAGCTGAGAGTAGGAGAGTTAAAGGATAAGAGGAAAGATAGAAAGAAAAGGTGTCGCGCGCTAATAGGCCCATAGGCCCCAGGCCAATCCCGCAGGCCGTGCAATGCCGGGCCGACCAGTGCCAGAGTGCGTCTAGCATTCCGCCATATTCCAAAAATAAGTTTAATATCTTGGGTCCCAGTACCAGCAGCAGATATTAAATCAGGTATCAGGTATCAGGCAATATAAGCTTATACAGACGCCCACTACATCCCCGCCTTTTACAAGCAATCCGGCGCATGCGACGCGTGGTTCGGGTGATAGAGCGGCGTGAGGCGATGAAGAGCGCAGAGCAGCTGTTGGATCTCTCTGGTTACCATTGTGTCGGCGCATGCGCGCAACTGCTCATCTGTGTGATGTCACGCCCTGCAGGTTCAGGGCGATCTTCCGAAAAGCTCTAAAAGCAGCGGGAAAGAACCCCCTCTTCATCGTAGGAGACTTTAATGCGCTGCATGAGGAGTGGGGATACAACAGGAAAGGCGGCAAGGGAAGGCAGCTGTGGGAGGATATACAAGAACTGAGTCTCTCATTGCACACCGACCCAGGAAACCCAACTAGAAAATGAAACAGTGTTACCGCGGACACCACCCCTGATCTAACTCTCCAAAAACACACAACAGTAACGTGGGAAAATACAGGACAACAGCTAGCCAGCGACCACTATATAATTGCCACTACGCTAATGAAAAGTCACAGAATGGGACAAGTTTAGAAAGCGGAGGGAGGAATCCTCAGCCGCAACCATCACGGACCTAGGAGAGTGGACAGACACATTCATAAGACATGCCGCCGAAGCAACGGTAACTCTAGAAGGCCAAGACGCCCCACTCATAGCAGACAACAAACTACTGCACATGTGGGAGGCAAAAGGTACTCTAGAAAACCGGCTCAAACGAGAGAAATGGAACCGGAATCTAAAAAAAAGAATAGCCAGATTAAATCGAGAAATCTAAAAATACGCACTACAACTATGCGAACAAAATTGGTGCACCGAAAACGACGACATGGAAAAAAGCATGAGTCTAGCAAAAACATGGAACATTCGAAGACACTTACTAGACCCAACCCAATCCAGGTCGCAGACAAACATAAGACTAACCAAGACGCGACATAAATACGACGGAACAGATGAGAGCTTCATGGAAGAAATCAAGCAAACATACATAGGAAACGTGACTCGCACCAGCCTGCCAGAATATGGGGGACCCCCAAATGAGGAGCTAGACGCACCCATAACGGAGGCTGAAGTGAGAGCGGAAATAATCAGGCTTAAAACGAAATCGGCCCCAGGACCAGATGGAATAACAAACAAAATGCTGCGAAATCTAGACGATGAGTCGATCACAGCTATAACAAAATATGTACAGCAGGTATGGGAGAAGGGTGAACTTCCGAAACAATGGGAAGAAGCTAGCATCATACTAATCCCCAAACCGGGCAAGCCCCTAAGCTTGAGAACCTCAGGCGGATTTCCCTCACATCGTGTGTAGGGAAACTAATGGAACATGTAATCCAAACGAGGCTAACCCGATTCATGGAAGATAATGAACTATGGCCGAATGAGATGGTCGGATTCCGGCCGGGCCTAAGCACCCAGGATGTGATGTTGAGACTCCAGCACGACATCATAGACTCGCGATCGAGAGATATAAAAGCAAGCCTAGGTCTAGACCTCAAGAAAGCTTTTGACAATGTCCAACAGGAGGCAATCCTGACAGAACTTCAGGAAATAGGCGTAGGAGGCAGAACCTACAATTATATAAAAACTTCCTGACAGAAAGGACGGCAAAGATAAGGTACCAAGATTTGGAACCGGAAGAAATAGAGCTGGGAAGCAGAGGTACCCCACAAGGATCGGTACTCTCCCCGCTCCTCTTCAATCTGGCAATGAGGGGCCTCCCAGCTAAACTTGGGAGAATAAAAAACCTAAATTTCAGCATGTATGCTGACGACATAAACGCCTGGATAAACAAAAGTAGCGACGCAGAAATAGAGAACAAGCTGCAAACGGCTGCAGATACAGTGGTAGAGTACATAGCAGCTAGGGGGCTTGCCTGCTCAACAGAAAAATCAGAACTCTTAATGTACAACCCCAAATCATTAGGGCTGAAAAAATACAACGATCTCAAAATCATGGTCGGAAACACACCAGTACCCAAAGTAGACAAATAAGAATATTAGGTATTTTCATTCAAAGTAACGGATACAACGACGAAACCATAAAGAACTTGGAGGGATACGCAGCACAGATGACTGAGATATTCAGAAGAATAGCCCTCAATGCAAAGAGGGCTAAAGGAAAGGAGCCTAGTTCATCATCATCATCCAAACGTTTATTTCCACCGAAATGAAACTCCTTTTTGGACCCCCCGGCACGCAGGCCTAAGGGAGCCCTACTTAGGAGCCTCGCAAACTAAGGTCTGGTGAAGACACATTGTCGCTTCACGGCCTCAGCCACCAGGCGGATGGCTTGTCGCTGCATAGCGGGGTCCTCGCTCCGCAGCAAGGTCTCCCAGGCTTCTCTATCTTCTATCTTTTGCTCGGCGCCCGGGCTTCCAGCACATTCTCATATGGCATGGTCGAGAGTGCCCCTCTCCCCGCACGTTATACAATATTGGTCTTTCTCCTCTTTGGAGATTGTGATGTATACCCAGAAGGGGCTTATATGATTCCCCCCTTGCAATCTTCTCCACGCAATTGCCTCCTCTGTTGCGAGGGAACGGTCGGGCGGCGGATAGACCCTCCTGCTCAGCTTATAATGTTCCGTGATCTCGTGGTATGAAATTAGGCCTGATTATTGAGTCGAATTTATCTCTTTCTGAGGCCCGGATGTTTAGATATGGTGTAGCGTAGCTGAGTCGGCTGATGACGTACGCTTGTACCAGCTTAACTAGGCTTCATTAGCCACATATGCAGACCAAAGGAGCCTAGTTAAGCTGGTACAAGCGTACGTCATCAGCCGACTCAGCTACGCTACACCATATCTAAACATCCGGGCCTCAGAAAGAGATAAATTCGACTCAATAATCAGGAGATGCTACAAACGAGCACTCGGAATGCCCATAAGCACCTCAACCGAAACGCTCCTAGCAATGGAAATCCATAACACATGGAAAGAAACAGCCGAAGCAGTAAGGACCGCCCAGCAGGAAAGACTCAGCCAAACATACACCGGCAGGGCCATTCTAAGCATGGTGGGACTGCAGACGGACAGATGCATGCAAAAGAAACAGGATATTCCAAGAAAAATCAGGGAACAGCTGCGGATTGACCCGCTTCCCAAGAAAATGCATCCCACCTTCAATAAAGAAAGGAGGTAAAAAAGCTGAAGCACTAGTCAAACGCTTCAGCGAAGTAAACAGCGAGACAGTGGCATACACAGATGCGGCGAGCGGCAAACTGGGTGCAGCAGTAGCCTCGGTAGTAGATGGCCAAGGTAAAGCCATCTCGGCAGCAGCAATACGCAGCCGAAATCCAGAGGTAGCGGAAGAAGTAGCAATAGCGCTTGCTTGCGTAGGCACCAAGGCAAGTTACATAATAAGCGACAGCAAACAGCCATCTACAATTATGGAAGGGGCAGAGTAGCACCAGAAGCGGTGCGAATACTAGTTGGAAGGAAAAATGATAGGAAAATTAGCCTCATATGGCCACCAGCTCACAAGTCAGTTCCAGGCGACGAGGTGGCGCACCTCTTAGCCCGAGATCTCTACCTCCGGGCAAGAGCAGAGCCGCCCGATTGCAAGGAGTTTGACGAGAGCCTACAGACATACACGGAGATACTAGAAAACTACAGATTACAGCGAAGAACTGTCCCTCCACCGGACAAAGAACTCGGAAACAGAGAGGCAACAACTTGGTGCAGATTACAGGCAGGAAACTACATAAATCTGGTATGGGCATCACACGTCCTGAAAGACGGAGACATTGACGATAAATGTAAGAAATGCGGGGAGAGGGGGACCCTCGATCACATAATCTGGCAATGCACACACTCCCCAGGGGTCAATGAAGGAATAACTAGTAGAGAAGCCTGGGAGACCCTTCTGCAAAGCGCGGACCCCGCCATGCAGAGGAAAGCCATCCATCTGGCGGTAGAGGCCGCGAAGAGCCAGCAACTCTTTGCCTGCATCTAGTCGCGGAGGCCCCGGCTCCTGCCCCTAGGCCTGCGCGCCAGGGGTAGGGAGTAGGGGGTCTCCATTTCTGATGGAAATAAAAGTTTTTTGAATGGAATGGAATGGACGGTGGTGCCGGCGCGTGGCAGCAGCGACAGCGAAGCGCACGCCGCACTTTGCTCCTCTTTGGTTGCCATGGTAACAGCGCACGCGCACAACTTTCCTCTCTCATGTACTGGGGTCTCTAGAGGGACCCTACATGTACCGCGAAATGCTCGAATGGTAGCCTAGTGTAAACCCGCCGCGGTGGCTCAGTGGTTAGGGCGCTCGACTACTGATCCGGAGTTCCCGGGTTCGAACCCGACCGCGGCGGCTGCGTTTTTATGGAGGAAAAACGCTAAGGGACCCGTGTGCTGTGCGATGTCAGTGCACGTTAAAGATCCCCAGATGGTCGAAATTATTCCGGAGCCCTCCACTACGGCACCTCTTCTTCCTTTCTTCTTTCACTCCCTCCTTTATCCCTTCCTTGACGGCGCGGTTCAGGTGTCCAACGATATATGAGACAGATACTGCGCCATTTTCCTTTCCCCCAAAACCAATTATTATTAATTATTAGCCTAGTGTAACTCGCTAAAAAACGCTGCCTTGTGGTTCGGCCTTTAAACGCGCTGCGCATCGAGCAAAGGCCAAGCGCGCTTGGAAAATGAAAATTGGTTTTGGGCGAAAGGAAATTACGCAGTATCTGTCTCACATATCGGCGGATGCCTGAAGCGCGCCGAGAGGGAAGGGTTAAAGGAGGGAGTGAAAGGAGAAAGGAAGAAAGAGGTGTCGTGGTGGAGGGCTCCGGAATAGTTTCGACCCCCTCGGGACCCTTAATGTGCACCGACATCGCACAGCACGCGGGCGCCTTAGCGTGTCGCCCCATCGAAATGCAGCCGCCGCGGTCGGGTTCGAACTCTGGAACTCCGGATCAGTAGCCGAGCACACTAACCACTGAGCCACCGAGGCGGCCTGCACTGTTCTACACTAACCTGCCGAAGCAGCATGGGATGATTCGGAGGGCATTAGAAATAGCGCATGCTAATGGCACCGTTATTTGTGGGTTAGATCACAGCAAGCAGACACCTCACGCGCTCCTCAACAAAGTTTTTCTAAGTCTCTCCCTCTCCAGACGAGGGCGCTCGCGATAAAGGCGCCGCACGATAACATCTTCAAGTCCGTTCCGCCACATTTTTCACACTACAAAACGCCCGTAACTCCACCACAGCGACAAAGCAACGGTCACGCAATCATGCTAGACAGCACCAATAAAATGAAATACAGCAAGTTCAAAAGCGATGTTCACAAGCTAGCACTCATCTCTATGACCATGGCTGTAATCATCTTCTTTTTTGTTCACGCGCACCTGCCGTGAACACAAGTTTCTTCACAAGTGTTTACTGTCCCGACGGTGTTTTTCCGGGGCTTAGCATTCCTCAGCACATTGCCCATAAAGAAATACAGCCCAACACACAGCTTTCAAAGTTTTAACGCGGAGTCGATGGATGGATGGATGGATGGCTGGATGGCTGGATGGCTGGATGGCTGGACGGATGGCTGGATGGCTGGATGGCTGGATGGCTGGATGGCTGGACGGACGGATGACTGGATGGCTGGATGGCTGGATGGCTGGATGGATGGATGGATGGACGGACGGACGGACGGACGGACGGACGGACGGACGGACGGACGGACGGACGGACGGATGGATGGATGGATGGATGGATGGATGGATGGATGGATGGATGGATGGATGGATGGATGGATGGATGGATGGATGGATGGATGGATGGATGGATGGATGGACGGACGGACGGATGGACGGATGGACGGATGGACGGATGGATGGATGGATGGACGGATGGACGGATGGACGGATGGATGGATGGATGGATGGATGGATGGATGGAAACAACTTTTATTTGAAAAAAGGAAAGAAAAAGCTTCCAGTGTGGTCTCTTACTGGTCCAGGAGTCCACCGGCCTGTGCCTCACATAAGGCCCTATCTACCAGCCATTTCTGGCCGGCGGGCTGAGCGGTCCATAAAGCAGCCTCCCGGGAAGAATGAGTGGCGTTGGGGATGGGGGTACTGCATA
This sequence comes from Amblyomma americanum, assembly GCA_030143305.2. Taxonomy (NCBI): domain Eukaryota; kingdom Metazoa; phylum Arthropoda; class Arachnida; order Ixodida; family Ixodidae; genus Amblyomma; species Amblyomma americanum. The sequence continues at coordinate 24,828 of JARKHS020012014.1, forward strand.
TATATCTCCCGAAAATGAAACAGGCTGGTTAATCGCCTGAATGTATCGAAAATAAAGTAATAGTGCCCAAGCGTGCCAAGGTGGAGTAATAGCGACCGGCCCCGGGACATCGAAAAGAGATGAGATACTTCCGCGCACAACGTCCGGATTAAACCAAGGCATATCGATAGAGGCGAAACTCTAGAGGCCCGTGTTCTGTCTGATGTCACTGCTCATTAAAGAAGCCCAGGTGGTCAAAATTTCTAGAGCCCTTCACGACGGCGTCTCTCATAGCCTGAGTTACTTTGCGACGTTAAAAACAATAAACCAAACCACACCGCAATATATCAAACAAAATTGCAAGTAGAGCCTACGCTTTCGCTCTTGTCAGTGATCGATAAGGTCATGCGAGCGTCATGCCCGTTCGGAGACAGCCGCACTCTGCACTTCACCCGCCCTCATGCTTTTACTCCCCTGTGCTTGCGTTCACTGGTGCACGCTCCTCCTCCACTTTTATATGCCGCGCACCGGAAGACAAGTAGTGGAGGGCTCCGAAATAATTTCGACCACCTGGGTATCTTTAACTTGCACTGACATCGCACCTGAGCTCCACTACGGCGCCTCTTTCTTCCCTTCTTCCTTCACTCTCTCCTTTATCCCTTTTCTTACGGCTAGGGTGAGGTGTCCACCAAGATGAGAGAAATAATGCGCCATTTCATTTCCCCAAAAGTTATACATTGGTCGGTGCAGGTTAAGGATCCCAGGTGGTCGAAACTATTCCCGAGCCCTCCACCATGGCACATCTTCCTTCCTTTCTCCTTTCACTCTCTCCTTTATTCCTTCTCTTGCGGCGCGATTCAGATGTCCGCCGGGATGTGAGAAAGACGCCGCGCCATTTTCTTCCCCGAAAAAACAATTTTCATTTGTCAGTGGAGTTCCCAGGTTCGAACCCGACCATGGCGGTTGCGTTTTTATGGAGGAAAAACCCTAAGGCGCTGTTGTGCTGTGCGATGTCAGTGCACGTTAAAGATCCCCAGGTGGTCGAAGTTATTCTGGAGGCCTACACTACGGCACCTCTTTCTTCCTTTCTTCTTTCACTGCCTCCTTTATTCCTTCCCTTACGGCGCGGTTCAGGTTTCCAACGATATATGAGACCAATACTGCGCCATTTCCTTTCCCCAAAAACCAATTTTTCAGTGCACGTTACAGATCCCCAGGTGGTCGAAACTATTCCGAAGCCCTCCACTACGGCACCTCTTTCTTCCTTTCAGCTTTCACTTTCTCTTTTCTTCCTTCCCTTGCGGCGCGGTTCCGGTGTCCGCCGAGATCTGAGCCAGATACTGCGCAATTTCCTTTCTCCAAAAAACAATTTATTTCAGCGGAGATTCAAACGCTTGCAACTTACGTTAGCGGGCAGTTATGCGCGTCACAGGTGTGGACGGCTAAATACAGACGTGAGGCACAAGCGCAGTGAACAGCGCAGCGGCGCTTAGAGACGCACAACCTAATCCAGAGTGCCTCTACATTCGCGATGAAATCACTTCTGCGGCTCAGCTAGGGATGCTGCGCATAAGCAACACGCGCAGGTTGTCGTCTCTGCGATGGCGAAGAGGATTCATTATAGGACGTCCTTTACCTCGTTTTTGGCTTGAAGCTTTAATAGGGAGCAAACAGATCGGCGTCGATAGGAAACAAGTACGCCAGGACATCGAAGTTGGTTTGGTTTGGTTTACAGGAGTTTAACATCACAAGGAGAGTTGGGCTATAAGGGACGCCGTGGAGTACGGCTCCGGAAATTTCGACCACCTGTGGTTTTTGAACATGCACTGACATCGCACACTACGGGCCTTTAACAAATTCATGTCCCATTTCGATGGAGGCGAAATTTTATGGGCCCGTTCGCGCTGAACACAAAGCATAGATGGCAGATGCGTGAATTTCCCAAGGTTCTATCACGCAAAGGTGATGCAATAAAACACATTCAGTATTTCACAAACTCGGGCAAAAGCAAACAATGTACAAAAAGAGCTAGCGGTCACATTTGTCGCTTCAGGGATGAGCACTGGTTGTATTTTACCCAAAAATAATAATTTTAAAAATTTCCCTCCGCGTAATCTAGCGAGGAAGTCTGCCTAGTCTGCCTAAAGGCAGAGTGTACAACAGAAACGCGCTTTTTTCGCTATCCACAGAATGGTCAGGTATCGCATTTTCGTGCGGCTGATCTGCAACAACCCACGAAAAGGTTTTGTTTGGAGGGTGAATCAGGTGGAGCTGTTCACCTACGTTCCAAGAAAAAATGACGTACAAGGTCGAGCCAACGCGCAATTGTATGCATGGCGTCCTGCACAGCAGTTATACAATCACGCTTTCTTGTAGCCGTGACCAGTACTATTGAACAACTAACGCGTAGAAAGAACTAGTAGAACAGGTACAGACTTACCATTTGTTGCCGTTTGAGCGCAATGCTTATCGAGGTTCGAGGCGCAAGTGCACCGCGAGTGCGTGCCAAGTATCTTCTGTTAAGCCCGGGGGTTTGCGCTCTAATTATTGTCAGTGTTCATCTCAAAGAGCAAAAATGGCAGGAAATTCACAGACGAAGCGAAACTTCTCGACAGACTACACCACCTCGTCCTCCAGAAAATTGTACTTACGGACCACGACTTGCGCTCGCGCTGTCTTCTCGGCGTGACTGTTCACTGACCGCAGCAGCTTCTTTGTCACGCTAGTCTTGAAGCTTGCAACGCATGCGGTGAATGTCAGATTTCCAGGCCAACGCTGATTCCTTCTCGGATTTTTAACCCCTAAACGCCTCGCCCGGGAGAAAGAGGCATTGGCTGCGAGAGGCTTGGACGCTACCAAGGCGATTCTGTGAGGGTGTGGCTTGGAGAGGCTCGGACGATACCAAGACAATCCTCTGGAGGGGGGAGGAGGAATGTCGAGTTTCCAGGCGAACGCTCGTCGAACAGCTTAACACCGAAACGCGTCGCCCGCGAGAAAGAGTTGAAGAGGACGCGTCCACACGTGGGCATTGAGGGAGAGGCTTGGACGCTACCAAGACGATTCCCTGAGGGGGGCGGGAGAGGTACTAGAACTTCGGGACAGCTTTCTGTGGCTATGTGCAGGAAGTCGATTCCCTGAGCGGGGGGAGGGAGGGGGTTGAGGGGTACCAGAACTCGAGGACACCTTTCTGTGACTATGGGATGAGAGTTGGTTCGAACCTGACCACGGTGGCAGCGTTTCGATGGAGGCGAAACGCATAGGCGCTCGTGTGCTGTGCCATGTCAGTGCAGTTAAAGATCCCCGGGTGGGCGAAATTATTTCGGAGCCCTCCACTACAGCACCTCTTTCTCCCTTTCTTCTTTCACTCCCTCCTTTATACATTCTCTTACGGTGCGGTTCAGGTGTCGGCCGAGATGTGACTGCACCATTTCCTTTCCCCAAAAACAATTTTAACGCGAACGCGTTAAGGGCCCCGTGTCGCAGAAAAGCCTGTGTCGTCGGCGTCGGCGGCGTAAGCCGTGCGCGAAAAAGTGCGCAGTATGTGTCACAACTTGTAGGACACCTGAACAGGCCGTAAGGTAAGAGCTTTTTCTTCCCTTACGGCGCGGTACGGGTAAAGTGTACTAGAAGGGGGCAGTGGACTTACTCTCCAGCCAAGCTCCCACTGGCGGGCGCGCCGGAAATGTCAACTATTTTTGCTTCACCGAAAGGCCGCGGCGCGGCGATGATGTTAACTTCACTGTAGCGGGCCATGTCGACAGTGTTGGAGCACGTGCGTCGTAGACAAAACGCCAGAAGCCCGACGTTACAAGACAACGCGATAATTAACGAAAGCACGCAGGCACGTGCTCCAACACGGTCGACACGGCCCGCTACAGTGAAGTTGACATCAGCGCCGCGCCGCGGCCTTTCGGCATAAAAACGCTAACTAATGAATTCCTTTGCAGATCATGTACGGAGCGTCCCTCAGCCGTTTCCCCTATAAAAAATAGCTTCAGCAATTAAAGCAGCGCGTACATATATGTGAGCGACCGAGCAGCGCCCAACTAGCATGAAGCTACAGTGAAATTGCTGGTGGCGCCACCTTTCGTGCTTGACATGAACGGCATCAGAGAACGACGGGCAGTGAGCCCACTGCCCTCTTCTTGTAGTGTCCAGCGAGAATTGTGAGACTGGCGTAATTTCCTTTGCCCCGCCGCGGTGTCTCAGTACTGATCAGTACGGGCGCTCGACTACTGATCTGGAGTCCCCGGGTTCGAACCCGACCGCGGCGGCTGCGTTTTTATGGAGGAAAAACGCTAAGGCGCCCGTGTGCTGTGCGATGTCAGTGCACGTTAAAGATCCCCAGGTGGTCGAAATTATTCCGGAGCCCTCCACTACGGCACCTCTTCTTTCTTTATTCTTTCACTCCCTCCTTTATCCCTTCCCTTACGGCGCGGTTCAGGTGTCCAACGATATATGAGACAGATACTGCGCCATTTCCTTTCCCCCAAAAGCCAATTATTATTATTATTATTATTATTATTATTATTAATAATTTCCTTTTCTTAAAACCAATTTTCGTTTCATTTTCTTTCTCTTACGGCCCGGTTCGGGTGTCCACCGAGATATGCAAGACAGGCGTCCTTTACTTAAATTTTCCAACGAGCCAGGCGTCGCGCCAAACGGGCGGTGGCGTTCTGTGAACCCCTTGGCAACGCTGCAAAACGCCGTCATGTCTCACTATTAAGACGAAGTTTAAGCGTCCTCCAAATTTTTTTTACTTATTGAAGTTGCGAACGCGAGCCGCCAGGTAACAGGCCCGGCGTGTTTGGCTCGCCAGCGCGTGATAAGAGCGCGCTTGAGGAAGGCGGCGTCTCGCGCTCCTGGCTTCCACCGCATATCCATACAAAGCTGTATCTGCGTATAAACATTTAATGAGCCTAGATGCACGTGTGCTTTCCTCAGTGAAAGACACGGACGCCACCGCATTCTCACCACCGGGAGCGTTTTCAAATTCCTGAAGTGTACTGCGCGATGTCAGTGCAGGTTAAAGAACCCCTGGTGGCCAAAGTTTATGGAGCGCTTCAATACGGCATCCCTCAGCCTGAGCAGCTATGGCACGGTAAATCCAAATAAATCATAAATCTTTTGCGTGTGTTTTCCGGTTCAGCGTTCGACTGAAACCAATCACGGCAGTGTCGTGCGGCCTGGCGGCAAGGTGGTAGTGTCATGTAGGGAAGTTGAACGCGTCGCTATGGCGCAAGAAAACCGGGCCGCGTACCCTCAGCATGTCGAAACAGGTTCATCGAAAGAGGCTGGGAATATTTGTTGCCATAGTCCCCGATTATTCACCACGTTTTTTCCTGCCACCTGCTCTTTACGAGAGACATTTTGCTTAAGACAAACGCTGAGCACAAGTGCATGCATTTTTTTCTTGCAGTTATTCTGACCATTCCCCGCAGTTTGCCTGTTTGTCTAAAGACTGTTTTATGGCAGGCTGCTTACCTGCCCCCGTACTGTCGGTGGGCTGGAAAGAAGCAGTCACCTCCCACCGCGTCAAACGGCAGCTCAATTAATCGTGAGAGGCTGTCCGGGAAGAGCAACCTGATTCGCAACCCAAGTCCCACCGAGGGCAGCACATTCCATAGAAGGGGAGTAGCGCATTGCTTGGGAGATGCACCACTGCATCACATCGCCTTGAGTGATAGGAACACTCAGATTGGTTTATTAATGATGGGAATGACCAATTTTTGGTTATATGGACATTAACCCATTATCACTGTCCGATACTTCCATCCGTGAACATTGCATCTGATCACCGGAACCGAAGTGAAACGCGAACTGCTAGCGTACTTAAATTGCCTTTGGTCTAAGAACACAAATCAACCATCATTTTTGTCAATTCTCGATTGTTTTACTTTTTAATTTGCTAGTATTTATAGCGGCCATTCCCCGCATTTAGTTGTTTTCTGTCTGTCTGTGTGTCTGTCTGTCTTTCTCTCTGTCTGTCTGTCTGTCTGTCTGTCTGTCTGTCTGTCCGTCCACCCGTATTTTGTATTCAGTTTTGTGACAGGCTGCTTACCTGGCCTCCAATTGGTGGGAATCCTTCCCAGGTACCTTTAAGCGATAAAATAATTGCCAATAATCTCCATTGATAAATCCTATAAAATAAAAAAATTGTTGTGGTTTAGCTACACTGCACGAGTGAAAGCTAGAAAGCGAAAGCTTGGTTTGGCTGTAAGTTTACTTTATGAGGTTTTCCCTATCCTTTTCCATATACCTTGCATGGTCAGCAGTATTAATGGGAAAGTCAGACTCGGTCTGGAGCCGCCGATACACAGCCGCAACCGACGGCTGGGTATCCTGATTCGCGAAAGCGGAATGCCATGAAGAACGTTAGTTCTTTTCACCTACACTGTAAACATTTTCACACCTTTAGAGGGAGCATAATTCCATGCACACCCTAACACCTGACACATAAGGAGTTTCTATTACGCATGCTCCCATCCTGCACCCATGAATTTTAGAAGTTTGCATGAACGGCTGCAAGGGGCCCTAATACTCCGGGTAGTGCCGTCGAGGTGCAAGGGTGTTCCTTTCAAAAATGTAAAGCTGGCTTCACCTTAGTGCTGTATGTTCGACTAAAGGAGGAAGAAAAGTAAAAAAACTGAAAAGATAGCCCTAGCTCAAGCGCTTTACGGACAAAATATGCTAGCGTAGTTCTTGTGAAAGACATGCACATGTAAAGCAGTAACATGCATGTTCGGCATTTTATCCACGTTTTACTAATGCATCGACGCGACTGCAACATTCCACATGGCGATAAAACTTTACTAATCATGAAATCAATACCAATGCGCTGATGGTGCCGATAGCATGCGCTCGTTAGGATTTCACATTGAGGCATGGTTTAAATCTTTGGCAGCCGAGAACATACTTGCAGCGGAAAGAAAAATTTGATTCGCTTGCAGCCTACAAAATTGTGAGTGATCCTATTACGAATGCCAATATTATTGTGAGAATAACACCAATGCCGTGAATGGGGGGTTCATTGTTTGTTTTGATAATAACGCGCTGCTGTGCTGAATCTACATCAAGGAAAAGCAGTTACGACTGCATCGTAGTGAATAGAGAAATCATTACGTTGATGTCTTGCGACAATATGTTTGAATCGGAGTACTCCCTGTGCCAAATCATTCTGGTTTACGCAAGAAATCACGCACAAGAAACAGGACCAACATTAGCTATTTATTGACGAAACCACTGTGTCGACTGAAAGAAAGGCAACTGTGGAGAACTGAAGTTGATTAGGTCCCCAGAAGAGCTTAAGAAGCTCTGAGTGCAAAATGAGGAAAACAAAAATTTTATTTGGGCTCGACGCACCTAGCTCCCCAAGACTGCACGAGTAGCAGGACGTGCCTTTGCAACCCGTAAAACGTAGATGCTGTGGTATGCGGTGTTTCATGTCCGAAAGTTAAACCTGGACTACCGGAGATGCTGTAGTGGAAAGCTGTAAACTATTATCGGAAATTCGGGGTCATTTAATGTGCAGTTGCATTGCACAATACACGGGCACTTTAGGCATTCAGTGCTTTCAGCTTCCGTTCTGGGCAAACTCGCGAATGTCGTCTATGCGCCACAGCGCACCGGGCAGAGAACACGAAGCGAACATTTCCGTTCGCCCACTGAATTCGGAACCGGCGCGCTGCGAGTGAAAGCAGGCTGAGCGGGCCTTGAGGGCGCCAAGGGGAGCCGGAAGTCTACTGGACCCCAGAAACATCCATCGAGCGTTTCGATGGTTTCAATCCGACCCTGCAGTCCGCATTCTGCCCTCCCTTCGGTATGTGTCCCTCGCAATCACCGCTGCGTTTTGCTGATTAATTTCAAAGAGCTACAACTGGGGCTAGTTGGAAATGCATCCTTGAAGGTATTGGTGAGCGCTACCAAAATACGGAAAGAGACGAACACACAAGACAAGCGCTTTCTAACAACTGTTTATTCTCTGAAGAAGCATGACTATATACGCATTTTAACGCCAAATCATACACAGAAGACGGAAGAGCACACGACGCTGACAAGAGCGATATGAAGGAAAAATATATAATAAGAAAATATCAACACGTGCCTTTACAACAGCCGAAGATTACTTTTCCTGAGGTAGTTTAATTCAGTTCTCCCTAGCATCACCGAAGGGGAGCTGACGCATTGGTTATCTGGAGCAACATGCATTGCAAAAGCTTCGATAATTTCGCGTTCCCGTCTGTTTCTGGCCCGACCTATTACCTTGGTGTTTTTTAGCATCGGAGTGAGTTTGCAGTGTGCGCAATGTGGTGAAAGATTTCCGCATTTTGCTACTTGCTCGCATAATCTTTCGTGCTCTCTGAGCCTCTTGTTCAGACATCTACCCGTTTGCCCTACGTAGGTTCGTTGACAGCTAAGTGGAATGCTGTAAATGACGTTTTCTTTACTCTACATAAGTGATGTCGTGTTTGACGTTGCACCCAGGTTTCTTTTTGTGGTCTTCATTCTTGTTGACCTTTTTGCAGCTTCCAATGATCTTATTGGGAGCTGAAAAAACCGCCTCAACTCCGTACTTGCTCGCTGTCTTTCTTACTGTGGGAGATGTTATGAATGTATGGCATCACAACGAGGCGTCGCTCATAGCTCGGTTTCTTATTCTTATCGGACCCAGTAACTTCCCTTAGTAAGCATTCTGCAATGCCGCCAAGTAACTGCTCCGGATAGCCACTAGCCCTCAATCGGAAAACCTGTTGAACAATGCTGTGAATAATCCCAAAAGCCTAACCGACTCCATAAAGGTGGAAGGTATTCTTAATGAATAGAAGAGTGCTTTTCCTGGCCTTGAGTTCACATCTGAAACCCCACAGGGCTGCCAGATTAGATTCCTAGACCTGCTGGTCACTTGCAGCGACAACCACACATGCTGGGCTTATAAGCCCAGAGCATAAAAACCACTGTTGCGATTTGATTCTGGTCATTCTAAAATTGTTAAACAATCTGTAGCAACTTATTTCCTAAAACTAGCTATAAAAAATCATGCCCCCACTCGATTATTCACAGCATTGTTCAACAGGTATCCCGATTGAGGGCTAGTGGCTATCCGGAGCAGTTACTTGGCGGCATTGCAGAATGCTTACTAAGGGAAGTTACTGGGTCTGATAAGAATAAGAAACCGAGCTATGAGGGACGCCCCATTGTGATGCCATACATTCATAACATCTTCCACAGAATAAGGAAGACAGCGAACAAGTACGGAGTTGAGGTGGTTTTTTCAGCTCCCAATAAGCTCATTGGAATGTGCAAAAAGGACAACGAGAATGAAGACCACAAAAAGAAACCTGGGTGCAATGTCAAACACGACATCACCTATGTAGAGTGAAGAAAACGTCATTTACAGCATTCCACTTAGCTGTCAACGAACCTACGTAGGGCAAACGGGTAGATGTCTGAACAAGAGGCTCAGAGAGCACGAAAGATTATGCGAGCAAGTAGCAAAATGCGGAAATCTGGCACCACATTGCGCACACTGCAAATGCACCCCGGTGCTAAAAAACACCAAGGTAATAGGTCGGGCCAGAAACAGACGGGAACGCGAAATTATCGAAGCTTTTGCTATGCATGTTGCTCCAGATAACTAATGCGTCAGCGCCCCTTCGGTGATGCTAGGGAGAACTGAATTAAACTACCTCAGGAAAAGTAATCTTCGGCTGTTGTAAAGGCACGTGTTGATATTTTATTATTATATATTTTTCCTTCATATCGCTCTTGTCAGCGTCGTGTGCTCTTCCGTCTTCTGTGTATGATTTGGCGTTAATATGTGTATATAGTCATGCTTCTTCAGAGAATAAACAGTTAGAAAGCGCTTGTCTTGTGTGTTCGTCCCTTTCCGTATTTTGGTAGCGCTCACCAATACCTTCAAGGATGATTAATTTACTTTTATGAAGAGCAATGCTGTAGACCTAGGGGCATTATGCCTATCCAAGACAACACAGCACCCTCCAGTCCCTCTCCCTCCTCTCTGAACCACCTCACCACGAATGCCCTGCCACTGTCCCTGCGCGGACCTCCGCTCGAAAGCCGCGGCGACAGTACGACGCGCGTGCAGAAGGGAGGCTGAGAAGGCGCGTGCGCCCCGGCTTGCAGTAAACAGCAAACAGGCATGACGCATCCATGAAAGAGTATCTAACACCGCCAGTGAGTACGTGCCGCAGATCCATGTTACGCGTGTCCGCATGAACGCTGCCGTACGGCCGCACTATACCTGCCCCGAATACTGCCGCCGAATACGTCAGACTAGTGAATGAACACCCCCCCCCCCCCACCTCGAAGGCAACGCATAGAGAAGCATAGTATGTTTCTCTATAGACAGCGTGCCAACTTCTTCCGGAGCATTGCGGGATGTGTGTTCAAGAGGGAGGCGTCCTAGAATGTGCTATGTTTTGCCTACCATACATTTCATGCTCCCCTCCACTTTCGACGACGACATAGGCTACAATTTTTTGTTATATATTTTGCCACCATCGAAATGCGTCTGCTGGAGTGAAAGTGAACAAAAATCCGAAAGGGGGCCAATTAATGGTAACTTTTCAATCCGGAGAAATATAGCATGTTTAATCGCTTCTTATTTTTCATAACTGGTGGGGTATATGGCATCTTTTGATAGGCTAACAACAACAACAACTGGCAACTGTTAGCAATCGCTGTGTATGCTCCTCCGATACTGCAAATGCATTCCAGCTCCCGTGCACATTGTAAGTTAAAACTGAAAGCAAAACTGAATTTCTGCCGCTAGGCGGCCACCGTTACTGTCGGGCCTTTGTTGACTTTTTTTCCAGCCTGCTCGTCATGGCGTCGTGTTGTGTGCGCTTCAGCGGTTGAGGAGAACGCGTTTTCGACCGCGTTATTAGAGGTACCGTAGTGAACCGAAGTGTTTTTAGTGCGCATATATAACTATAAAAGTGCGTAGGTTCGTTCACTGCTGCCCAAGTGCCTTATATGACGTATCAGGACAGAAGCAGCCGCCCTGCCGAATGCGTTTCTTTGTTGTAGATTGGCAGAAAGGGCAGCGGTCGCTCACATTGTAAAGATTTGAAGTCTGAAAGCGCGTACGATGTAACTATGTGCGCGTGTTCCTGCGCCAGAATGTATTTGCAATGTAGAAACCGTTGTCTTGAAGTCGGCGTTAGTGAAAAAGACGAGCGTTGGCATGATGTGGAGACCTAGAGCAGCTCAGCACTACCACTCACCTGCCTCGAATGGTAAACTATCCAATTTCTTCACGCATGCTGGTTCCCATTTTACAATGGATATGTTATGGAAGAGCGGTCTCAGGGCTTGGCGTTTCTACGTACTTAAGTACCAAGATCTGCAGTGCGATAGGCCGCTCTTTCCTTGTATCCTAGGAAGAGAAGCAGCGCGGAACAGAGTTCGCCGAGAATCATTGCGCACACAGCTGTGTTTGTTTTGTCGAGACTAATGTTGCAGAGTGCTGCCGCATGCTGCTTAAGAGCTCTACTATGTGTGTTCTGTCAAATTTAAAGCCGTCTAACGGTATTTCTTCAAATTTCTTGCCCTACGGTTTATTCGTGCGTGGTAATTTTTGCAGCTGTGCGTAGGAACTGTGTCGTATCTCTGCGTAAAATGCATTGCGTAAGCATGACGTCCGAGATAAACTTTTAATTTTGTGCGCTGCACAGGCGCTGAATGCAGGTCGCTTTGTGCCTCAGGCCGCTTTGCAATTTGTTAAAGCTGCCATCTATTTTGGTTTTTAGTTTTTTTTTTAGAACGGCACTTGAATAAGGAATCCTGCGCTGTTCAAACTAGGTACATTTAGCTTGCTTTTTCAAGTTCTTAAAAGTTCATTGTTTGGCCAGATTAACCTAATTCATAAATTTTGGCGGTCTGTAATCATAATGGTATTAATTGGACGTCTGCAGGGGAAGCATCCACATCCACATGGGAGCCCGCAACTTTCAGCTTGTTGCCACTGGGAAAGATTCATGAGCGGTATGAAAGCAAAGGTGCGTTTAAGTGTTTCGGCAAGCTTCTTTTTATGTTGTATGTTAGGTTCTCTTTTGGGCCACTTTCCCTTCTTTTCTTCTTTAAGTGGCTTTATGAAACAGGGTACATAGCCTAACCGTGCCCTCATTTATTTGTTCATCCTTGCTATTTTGTAGTCAGCACAGGATTATTGCAAAGCAATTTGTGTGTTGTTTAATATAGTTTTCTGAAACCCTGCATTAAACGAATAAGTGCGAAATATGTGGATCATTTTTTTACATTTCTATAACATTCAACAAAAACTTTTCCAGTACCTTGTGCTTGGCGCATGATGGCCTCAGTTGCCTATGAGCCATACAACCCAAAACAACAACAAAAAAATTAAAAAAAAGCTGATAATATTTCAGAGATGAAAAAAAATGTAAGGCATGTCAGCAAAAAACATCTATTTTTGAGGTATATTCAGCCATCTGTTGCATGGTGTAGGAATCCTTATTTGTTTTCTGAAGGCAGTGTGATTTATTTCCAAAAGTTTAATTGAAACAATTTTTGTTTTAAGCTGTAAATAAATTGGCAATTTGTGTCCCTGCGTTCAATCCCAGCATTGCTCACTGCACGGTGCTTCAGGTGGATGCTCCTCATATTTTGGTTTTGAAAGGTCCGCTGGCATGTTCATTCACATTTTGTCACTTTCGACTCGAGCGTGATGCAAGTCCAGTATGCGCCATTGGGAGAGAGATAAAGGCTCGACATGGCGAAACTTGCGTGTTCCTGTTAATGATAGTGCTCTTGTAAACCGACTAGTGAGTCCACCCTCGTTTTCTAAATTAATTTGTTGGAGCACCCAGAGGGCTACAACACTTTTGATAGTTTTGTTTACCCATGTAAACAGCTCATAGAGCAGTATTTGACCTTGTATGCCCTGCAAATACTTTCTCTCGCTGCCAAGGGCATCACAGTTCCTCCAGTGCAGTCACAAGCACTCTTCGCATGTGACGCGGCGAAAAATTCCAATCCACTGAAAAATTGAAATCCTTTTCATGGTAGTAGAGGTTTTAAACTCTGGTTGGTGCTGGTGTGCAAAATGTGCTTCCCGGCTCAGCACTGTTTGTGTTGAGGAACACCGACCACTTCATTTTTACTTTTTGTAAATGTACCCTTCAGCAGTTTTCTGTATTGACGAACCTGGCGGCATTGAATCCCAGCACACCATTGTATTCTAGCAGTGGAGTGCTGGTTTTGTGTGTATTTGCAGCCGATGGCAAAATGTGTTGCATTGAGAAGGCGTGGAGAAATGTCAGATGTTGAATGCAGGGACTCGACTTGCCAAATTGTATTCCCACTTAAAACAAAAGTGCTCAGATTAAACTCTTAGAAATAAATGCCATAAAAAGGCATTGTGCAACTTCCTATCTTTAATAACTTAATTAAGATCACCTCATTATAAAATAAACTGATTAATGTCTCAAAAAGCAAATTTTTTCAAATTTAGAATTGTTTTTTGACATGCCTTATGCTTTTTGCTCGCTGAAACATTTCTATTGCCTTTTTTGCCTTCTGGACAGCTCAGAAAAATTGTAGTAATAACTGCTGTGAGAACATAAGATTTGATATCATCATCGTCATCATCAGCCTTACTACGCACGCTGCATGGCAAAGGCCTCTCCCATGTCTCTCCAATTAACCCTGTCATTTGCCAGGTGCACCCACCCTTTGCCTGCAAACTTCTTAATCTCATCCGCCCACCTAACCTTCTGCTGCCCCCTGCTTTGATATACGATTTCAAATTTTCATATTTTGTACCTTCTTCCATATTTTGTTTAAAACAAAATAAGTTCAATTTACTGCATATGGAAGGGCAACACTGTTTATTTATATAAAAGAAATTTTATAGTCTTGCGTAAAAATGTTTTTACAAAGTTTTTGCAAGGCTAGGTTTGGCTACCACGTCGAAACGTGAGATAGCAGCCGCTACAAAAAAAATTATTCTGCCAAAAATAAGTGGGGCTAATGTTTGTCTGAGTAATGCAATAAGGCATTTTTTAAAGAAATTGGAGATCGTTGAGTACTAAGTCTGGATCAGTTGGCGTGGAATGACCCAATGACATTTAAATGCCAATTTGTGCAGGATTGAAGGAACCTTTATGATATTTTTGTAGCGATAATAATATTGTAGTGTTGTTAGAAGGAAATTTTTCTGCTTGCAAAATTGTAATGCTTCCATATCATGCCGTTTGCCTCTTGTGTGCAGATTTGTATAGCTTTGTAACTTTTGGTGTAGGCGTTCGCACCATATAGATACTGCTGCTCCTGAGCAGTATACTCAACTGTACCAGTGTAGAGGTATGACTGTACGTACCTTTGCTATATTTTTGAGAGAATTTTATTCATTTATCTGGCTGCTTGGTATTTTCATGTTTCATATGTAACGGCAGATGAAATGCAGGTCTGTGCTAAGGATGAATGTGGCCATTAACACCATTTTACAGTAGCGATGTTTGCAAAATGATTTATTCTTTTTATCTAGTTTGTACTTTTGTTGGCTAAATGGTGCATGTATGCCTTAAAGAAAGGGAAAGAACTCGTGGACTTAAAAAATTTGCCTGATTTCTTGTGAACATTATGATGTCACCACTAGCATTGTGTGATCTCCAAATGCACACGTTTATGTCTATGTATTTCTTCAAGAGTGGGTGCAGAGAGCAAACATTTGCTGGGAACCCCTTGTGGCCGTTTCCCAGATCTAGACTTAAGAATGTGTGATAGTATTTTAGTCTTGGCAAAAGAGCATGCTGGGTAACAGGACACATGCAAGGCACAGATACAATGCCGACTAACAACTGAAGAATTTATTGCTTTGCTCAAAATAAATACTAGAAGCATGATCCAAAATGCCGAGGAGGAAAGTCATAGAACTGTCATTTTGTCACATCTGTTGTGATTATTTATCCTTTTCAATATCCATTCCTTTTTTCACTAACATTACTGACGATGTGCTCACGCAGGTTGAACAATTATATATGATATACGTCTGTTATATCTCGCTCTTAAGCTATCAATTATATTTCCCCAGAATTTTACATTCTCGAAAGTGTGGAATGCACTCATAGTCTGACGAGTGCCTTACTACCATGGTGCTATGTTCTGTCTGTGTTACCGACATGTTCCATTATATGTTGACACACTGACCTTATTTCGCAACATATGACGCTCCTCATGACAGAGAGATCTTGTTCAATAAGCCACTGTCGCATACTGTGAATTTGTCTCTGTGCTTTGTCTTACAGCGGGCTGTCTTTGAAGCACCTTTGCTGGGCGTATCGCATCCTAAGTTCAGCTACTTTCTGCAAAAACAAATGAGGTCATTGCAAAGAAATTCAACAAGCTGCAAAATAAGGTCAAGTGCCACACATTAAAGAACTAAGCCCAAAAACTTGTGTGAAGCCAACAACTTTGCCAGACTAGGGCCCGCTGTGAAGAAGGGTGAGGACCTATGCCTTCTTTACGGCAGAAACACGATAACTGGCCTTTTGGTGTAGTTGTCTCTGAACAAGGGTCGTCGCAGCAACAATTAGGATGGTATCTGCAAGAATTGCTCTCTCTGCTCACCGTGGAAGACTTTTTCCAGGCAAAGAAGTCAGAAATGTCTGCATTCCTCTCGAACAGCTGTCCAGAAGAAGTGTCTACTTCATTGTAGTCAAGGACTTAGGTACATTACACGCTGCCACATACCGCCTTGTTTGAGATGGTAAGAGAAGGCAATGATTTCATGTAAGCAGTACGATTCCAGAACCAATGCGGATGGATTCCTGGAGTGGTTAACCATCTATTTCTGTTGTACCTATGTAAAGTTTAATGATGATCAGTACATTCAGTGGCAAGGAGTATGCACCGGTTCCTGCGTTGCACTAATTCTCAGTGACCTTCTTCTGACTTGCCTGTCAAGATCGCCAACTAACAGAAGCTTTTCGTGGCACGAATATGATAACCACCTTCCGATTTGTGTGCAACTTCCTAGTAATCCACAGCCTAACTAAGGGCAACACAGGGACATTGTTGACATCTTTAATACCTCCAAAGTTCTTGCCAACTTTGAGCTGACCAAAGAAATGCCAGTGGAGGTACAGTTTCAGTTTCTCGATCTATGACTGTACATCGGAGAGGCCCATATGTGCTTGTGTTATCTTCCACATTTGAAAAAATGCTGTAGCTACTGACGCACTGAAAACGCCGTAAACAGATTGTGTATCGACCGTCAGCAGGAAAGTGTCGAGGCCCAACAAAAACGGTTACGTGAAGCTAGTTTCCCAGATGACCTCATCTGCAGCATCAAGGTAATGAAAGAAAGGTAATGAAAGAAATTTGTTGATCTACCCCAACGAGGCTTCAGAAAAAATACGGAAGTTAGCTGTCATGCCATATGCGCACGGTATTATCCACGCGCTAAAGAAAGTGGTCGGGCGGGCTGCAGTGAACTTAGTATGCAACGCACCCAGAAAAGGTGCTTCAAAGACCGCCCGGTGTAAGACGAAGCAGCGACAAATTCACAGCATGCGACAGTGACTTGCTTTACAAAATCCCTTTGTCATGCAGAGCATCGTATGTTAAGAAAAAAGGCCGGCCTGTTAACATTCGTCTAATGGAGCATCTCGGCAACACAGACAGGATATGGCAGCAAGCAAGCAAGACAGGTGTTGTACAGTAAATCCATTCCGCGCTTTGAATGTTGTAAAATTCTGAGGAAATATAATCGATAGCTCATGCGCGAAATATATTAAGTGTACATCATATATACGAATTCCTCAACATGCGCAAGCACATTATCTCTAAATTAATGAATAAATAAATTGACTAAATATATAATCCAGTACGGATATATTCCGTGATTATATCTGTGTAAATAATCGCCAGAGACGTCACAAAACGATGATTACATGACCTTCGTTCTGGGTATTTTAGATGATGCTTCCTGTATTTATTGCGAGCAAAGCAATACAGTCCTTAGTTAGCGCTGTATTTGTGTCATCTTGTCGGGGTCCTGTTACCTTGCGCGATTTGGCCAAGAAACATGCACCAACGGGCTTGGCCGTTTCCTATGAAGTAGTTTAGTGACCTCGTGCAAATTTTTCTTAATGGCTTTTGAGTTTACTGGCTGCAGACACAGAAGATATGTTAACTTGACACTATTTCCTGCATTTCAAGGTGTCACATACTTGTTATAATAATGAATACATGCTTTGTGTTGCGATGAAGCAGCCCACTGTCATTGAAGGGGTTGCACGGCTGACTTTGGCACAGATAGTATATTTTTTTCTGCCACAGTGAATGTTACACCTGACTTGTCGTTGATGGGATTGTAAAGCATTATGAAGTGCGCTATATTTTTGTCTGTTGTGTCGGTGTTTTGGGTCTTTTTATAGTCATTTCACTTTCCAGCAAGGCCAGTGGTTTGCATTATAGCTTGTAGCAATTCCTGAAGAATTAATTGCATCGCCTGACCACCTTCGCTCCATTTCCTAACAGGTAGATTTTTAACTCATACATTGTTTTTATAATGCCGTTTACAGCTATTTTCTCTGAAACCACAATGGCCTCATTGGAATGGTTTAGGAATAACACCTGGCGCTTGCTCGTCATCTGGGCAGATTTTATTCTCTCTGCTGGTGTTAGCGCGCATAATATCACACATCATTAATCAGAAGTATGTTGGCAATTTATAGGATCATTGAGCAACGTAAACTCATATTAAATGTTGTACCGTTTTTGTGTAAAATTCAGACTCGCACCATGCATGCCATTCTGCGCAGGAAATCCTGAGGTGGCTGAGAACATATTCGCCGGAGGAGGATGACTACTCAGCTGGCTCACCACTGCTGTTCACTCTACAACTGCCATACTATCAAGATTATGGATGTTCAGCATAAGCTATCTTATGTTGGCATGCAAGCTATTCCTGGGAGTTAGTGTCACAGTCCAAGCCTTCCTCAAGCTGGTTTATAATGAAGCACAGGCATGAATTTTTTATTGCTTCCTCTGAAAAAATTAGGAGGTAGATGTAACAGCAATTGAATCTTATTTTTGCAGGACCATAACACCAATAAAGCAGACATGGTGCAGTCGTTCCTGGGATGGCAGTAAGAAATTCATTGCCGAAGCTTGTTGTGCTTTATGGATCTCTGTTCTGGCAATAAAAATTTTCCACATTTCTTCAGTATTGTGATTTGCGAGTCAACAAATATTTTTGTTGGCGCACAGCGTGTCTACTGCTATGAGGAGCTACAGTAATCCAGGTATATTACAATATGTAAGCATTGTAATGGCAAATATAAAGAACACTTATGGAAATCAATAAAATTGGAAACAAAATATGAACCCATTGCATGCAATTTTCCTGAAGGGTGTAGGGATGTAAGAAGCGCTAAAACGCCCAGGGCTCAGTGGTAATAGTGTTCGAGTCACCCCAACACCTTTATGTCACTTTTTTCATTTCCAGGCTGGTTCTTTTGCGAAACTCTCCGCATGAAAGGTGTATGAAAACACCAAGACACCCTTCTGGGCCGGGTGCGAGTCGTAGAACCTGAAAACTCCTTTAAAGGTGTCTTTTTTACAATGTATGCTGTTAAGTTAGAAGCCCACGGCGCCAACGGGTCGTCCCCCCCCCCCTCCCCCGCACCTGTTCCCAGGAGCGGTCATGCCTGGAGGAAATAGAGGAATGTACGTCGAGGCATGACACCCCCGCTTAGGGTGCCTCGTTCCCAGCTACGGAACTAATCCTTTTCTGTTCTGGCGCCGAGTCAACCATGTCCCGCTGAAGACATTCCTTGGCTGTCAACGGAGACGGCAAATCCGATGCGTGGCAGTCGAAGGAATGCACATACAGCGAGCTGCGTACGCGGAGTCACGCGCCCTGCACGTTCCAGGATGTGCGGGGTTCACTGGGCTCGGACCGGTGAGTCCTGGGCTCCGCCCACTTGCACATATGGTGCCACTGCACTGCGGTTGGTTAAAATTGGGCGAGAGTTAGGTTACTCAAGCTCCGCCCAATTATCGAAGGGGTTAAAAACCGGCTGGGAACAATGACTTAGGACGAGCGCGCCGAGTCTCAAGCTCGGCCGTTTTTAACAGCCGTTTTTATCAGCCTTTTTTAAACTGCCCTTTTTAAACTGCCTTTTTCTGATATGCCTTTTTTATCAATCCCGTTTTTAATAAATAAGTTTCGTCTTAAGAAGTTGGAATTGCTGCCCCAACCGGCAACGTGTCGCCGGACGAGCGGACGAAGACCCGATGTGCTCTTCGTACCGCTAACCGCCGTATATTCGATCACCAGCCATGTGCCATCATCAGTCACCGCTCGCGAGGAGCAACCGACTAGCCCAATCCGGCCATCACATCAGAAGGAGGAGAACCCCGCAAATCCTGGAACGTGCAGGGCGCGTGACTCGGCGTACGTAGCTCGCTGGTGCCGTGACCAGGATCGTCTGAGCGGCTTGTGCAGAGCGGTTGGAGGCAGTACCTTCCGGAAGATTGACGGGGCAATATCTTGGTGAGAAGCCTCGGGTACCAAGGTCCAAGTGAGGCGATATCCTTGTGCGAGGCCTCAGAGTCAAGGCTTCACGTCAGCACTGACAGCGAGAGAAGCGGACCGACGGAGCGAAGCGCGGCGACTTCGGCGGCACCTGTGGCTGACGACTTTATCGGCCTGGAGGACGTGATGGGCACCGCAGTGAGCACCGGTGGAACTCCCACCCCTTCCGCCACCAGCTGAACGTGGACAGCGGAAAGACAACACCGACCCAGCGCAGCCCGAACAACAAGTCTGCAGAACACAGGTGGACCCTTTCCCGTTTTCTCCGGAAACGTGATGTCAGTCATTACCCGAGCACAGAAGCTCCGCGTTGGAAGTCCAAACGCTAGTGAGACGGACTCTGACGGGGAAGACACGAAGAACGTGACGATTATGGATGGGCAGAGCGCTAACACCCCGGCGGGCGACAGCAGCCAGGGTACCACGCGCTTGAGGGAGTAGGAGCTCAAGATTGAAGCTCTTAAGCTAACAATCCAGCTCCAGACGCTGACTCAGAGAGGTCAGGGCACCTCGGGAAGTGAGAGCAGAAGAAAAAAATTGGGTCGGCGCGTGGATGATCTAAGGGCAGTCCTCGCGCCAATGCCACAGTCGGACGGCCTCATTCCTGCATGGTTCAAAAGCGCCGAAAATATGATAAGGGCCTGCGAGATACCGATTGACGTCGCGGGGCCAATTATAATGCCCTTCCTGAATGAAAAACCTCGGGCACAAGTGGCTAACTAGTCGGTCGACACGGTAATGAGTTTAGAGGAAATTCGGGAGCTAGTACTCGCGGAGCTCAGATTAACTGCTGAAGAATACAAGCGGAGGCTCTACACTTGTAGAAAGGATGCCGAAAGCTGGGGTCAGTTTGTCACCAAATTGGACGTAACGCTGGGTTACCACTTGCAAAGTAGGAAAGGGAAAACATTAGAGGACGTTCGGGACTCGATGGTGGCAGACCGCGCTAAACAGACTATGCCGGACGAAATGCGCGAGTACGTTCTCGAACAGGAGAGAGATAAGTGGTTGAAACCCAAGGAGATTGCGCAACTTGCCGAACAATATGAAGACAGTAGGCGTGGGCACCGTCAAAAGGCTGCAGAGGGGCCGAAAAAATATGAGGCAAAGCCGCGCGAGCCACGGAACCACGGAAATCGATCCAATGACGAGCACAGGGAACCGCCAAAATGCTATGGCTGTGGTAAATTCGGTCACGTTCAGTGGAACTGCCCACAGAATAGGCCCATCGTAGTGTCTGGTAATGTGCTAGGTCGTCACCAGCACGATGCCAAGATGACAGCGAGAGCCGCGGTCTAATCCGTAACCCGGGCTGAGATGGCAACAAGAGGTTTGGCGCCGGTATCACGGCTGACATGGGTGGACCTCGTATGAGGGGAACAACCATTCAAAGCATGCCTCGATTCAGGCGCAGACATCACCGTGTTGAGACGAAAAGTGGTGCCTGAGGAAGTCCGGAAGCAGGGAAGTGGGACGGTACGCTTACGGGGTACGTTTGGACAAACCGTAACAGCCGAGCTCTTTTATGTTCCACTGGGCTTGCCCACGCAAGATAGCGGCGCAGGCCCGCAACTAGACACTTTATGCGCGGTTACGGATGAGTTAACTGGAGAGGTCGATGCCCTACTGACCCCGGACGTTTTCGAGGCACTCAAAAGAGAGCAAAGAGAAGCCTCTGATCTCGCGGTGAGGATAATACAAGCAGAAATCAAGATCCCACAATATGATCAGAACATATCACGGGAGTTGGAATTTGAACCAAGCGAGAGCGCAGAGGAGAACGGGGCATTAGAAGGTACACAGCTCACACCACCGCAGACAGATGAGAGCATGGCGGACCCTACGTTCGCCAGTGAGCAAAGAGAATATGCCTCCCTGGCAGACTCTTGGTCACAGGCGCAGGCTGGAACGCATAAAATGGTAATAGAAGGAGGATTACTCTTTCACCAGGAAGTGTTGGATGGCAGACAGTGTCGACAGCTCGTACTCCCGCAGAGCCGTCGGAAAGAAGTGCTGACTCTTGCGCATGCTATGCCCTGTGGAGGACACTTTTCTGAAAAGAAAACTAAACAGCGTATCCGCCGTGCGTTTTTCTGGCCTAGCCTAGCTGCCGACGCCAGACGGCGTTGTGAAACCTGCCATACTTACTGCCACCGTTACGCGTGGTGACCGGGAACTGACGGACGGACGACTGCGAGAGCGCGTGACTACGACAAATCGATGAGTTATTTTCTTTAATATTTTGAGAGCTTAGATTTAGGCTAGATTTAGATCTAGGCTCGTTAGGTGAAGTGCTCGCGAATGAGCAGGTCAGTGACCTAACGGCCGGGCCTTTTCCGGCTGACAGCTATAGATCGCAAGGCTCACTTGTGAGCCAGGTAGTTAGTATTCCTTTAGCTAGTAGAATACAGGTAGTCAGTATTCCTTTCTAGGTGATTGGCTTTAGCGGCAGGCAGAATTTCATTTGAGCACGTGGTTGCAAGTGGTTTTTTTTCTAGCATTTTGTGGTAGGAATAATAGAGTGCTGCTAAGATGGCCAAGCAACTGAATGTTAAATGCAAGGAGTGTGAGACGTTGGGGAATCTTAAAGAAACGCGGTTCGAATCTGTAGAGGAAGCCGAAGGCGCGGATTTTATGTGCAAATGCTGCGTTTTAGGTGCACGCCTGGACAGGGCTGACGAAGCAAACACCAGCCTAGCGCTACGTATGGATGCCCTAGAAAAAGAGCTGCAGATAGAGAGGGCAGAGAAGCGCAAACTCCAAGAGCAGCTTAGTGAATTGTTGAACGCAAAAATGGCTGACACCACCAAGCGAAGCGACATTGGCGGACATTCCAACGCCAGCCACGATGATGGGGCCTGCGCTGGCATGGACAGTGATAAGGAGTTCGGTCAGGCGGGTTCAGACAGGAACAGCTACACACACGTGGCAGCTAGGAAGTCTGTTGGAGATGGAAAGAAGGGGAACAAGATAAATTCTAGGAATGTGGTCGCAGCCACAGATAACAGGCGGCATAATAAACTAGAAGTTAGGATGGAGGAAGTGAGTGTCCAAGTACTTATCGGTGGTGACTCAAATATGAGTAGATGCAAAAGAACTATAATGGAGCGTGTAAAGGGTGATAAGCGGGTAGCAGTCGGGGCATTCCCAGGCAGGAAAATGGAGGCAGTACTGAGAGAAACAAAAAACGAACTTTCTAAGAATGTTGAAGAGCGCAATTTGGTAGTGATAGCGGCGGGACTAAATGATGTCTTGAATGGTGAAGCCGCAAAAGTCGTGGAAAGATTAGCGGAGGGAGTTGACGATTTAAGGGCGATAGCACAGCAAGTCCAGATCGTGGTGTGCACAGTGCCGGAAGTGCAAGGACGGAACGGAGAAATTGCCAAGGACGTTGTGGCTGTTAATCGGGAGATATGGAAGTTAAGCCAGGAGAAAGGCTTCGAAGTGGCAGACATAAACAGGGAAGTGCATAGAGCGGGCTTTGGCGGAGGCTTTACACGAGGTGGCATCCACTTTAATAGAAGGCTAGGAGCCGAGATCGGGTGGCGCCTGGCAGGCCGGGCAGTAGCTTTTTTAGGGGGTCCACTGCGGCTCAGGGCATAGGGGTAGGTAGAAGCAAAGCAGAAAGTGTAGCAATGAAGGCTGATGCCAATAAAATGGCCACTAAGAGGTCCGGGAAGAAAGCTACAAAAAAGAAATTTGACACTAGGATCAGGTACATAAACATGCAAGGCGGTAGAAAGAGAGCGATGTGGTTAGACTTAGAACAGCTGTTCAAGGACGAAGAAGTAGGTGTATACGCGCTATGCGAGACACATCTCAGGGATCTAGAAGACCCAACATTAATTGATGGCTACGTCTGGGAAGGGAGCAACAGAACAACAACGGAGAGGAAGGGAGGAGGAGTAGGTATGCTGATACATCAAGCAACAATTTTGCAATGAATAAAATCAACTTGAAAAGAACATGTCTGGGTATCGGGTACACTTGCCGGTAAAAGGACATGGCTAGGAGTAGTTTATTTAGGGACGGGGGACAACTGCAGGCAAGAAAACACGGATCAAGTTAAGTGTCTCAATGACGATATAAAGCAGTTTGGAGAAGGCGCCAATATTATTCTATTGGGGGACATGAATGGCCACATCGAGGATCTGGATGGATACACAGATTATAACGGGAAGTTGACG
This sequence comes from Amblyomma americanum, assembly GCA_030143305.2. NCBI lineage: Eukaryota > Metazoa > Arthropoda > Arachnida > Ixodida > Ixodidae > Amblyomma > Amblyomma americanum. The sequence continues at coordinate 48,582 of JARKHS020012014.1, forward strand.
CTAGACTTCTGTGAACGAAAAAACATAGTTATTGTAAATAGAGAAACTAAGTGTGAGGGACAAATCACGTGGGAATCCCTTAACAGGTAAACGACCATTGACTACTGCTTAATCTCGCAGGGGATGCATAGCAAGCTCGCAATGATGGAGATAGACGAAGCGGGGAAGTACAGCCTCGGTAGTGATCATAAGCGTATTAGTCTACAGTTTGGAGCCCTGCTCAAAAGAGAAATGAAGGGGAGTCAAAAAGAGTGCGGAAAATTAAATGACGAACAAATAGCGCAAATAGCGGCGTGCATAAAGGAAGCAACATAGACACATCCCATAGAAAAGTGGGATTATAACAAGTTAGAACTCCTCATTAGTACAAAAATAAAACAAGTAAAAGGAGTAAACCACTGGAGAGGAAAAAGGAAGCCACGAAGTTGGTGGAATAAGGAAATTAGGGAGGATATCGAACAACGACGGTTGGCATCACGGGAACACAGAGAAGCAAAGAGGGCGCAGTTATCTGAAGAGGAAATAGGCCGAAAATGGGAATCTTATAGCCAAAAGAAACAGCAAGTGCAGGTCCTCGTCCAGGCTAAAATAAAGCAGTCCTCTTATCGCTGGCTGGCCGGGATAATGAAACATAGGGCATTGTGGGGGTACAAAAGGTATGAAGTCCTCAGAGGTATTTGAAAAGGAATAATGGTGCCGGGGCTTACTTTCGGGAATGCGGTTCTATGCTTGAGGGCTGCAGTTAAGTCGCGATTAGAAGTAAATCAGAGAACTGTCGGAAGATTAGCACTAGGTGCCCACGGGAAAACCACAAACGAGGTAGTACTGGGAGATATGGGCTGGGCAACGTTCGAAGCACGGGAAGCTCAGAGTAAAGTACTACACGAAGAATGCCTGAGGAAACTGGATGATAACAGGTGGGCAGCTAAGGTATTCAAATACCTGTACAGAAAAAGCGTTGACACACAGTGGCGGAAACGAACTAGAAAGTTGGCCAGTAAGTTTGCCAGAGACGAGGAAGGAGAAAGAAAGAGCATTAAACGACCGGTTAAAAACGTCAAAGGTAAAAATTAGATAGATTCAATGGAAAAGAAGCATAGTGTAGAACTATATCGATGCTGGAAAATGCAGATCAGGAAGGAAACGTTTTATGATAACTCAAGAGGCAGTGCCCTCCTCTTTGAAGCTAGGTCAGGGTGTCTTAGAACGCGCAGCTACAGAAAAAAATTTAACGAAGAATATGACACATGTGCTGTGTGGTATATCTGAAGAAACAATAGAACACCTCATCCTAAAATGCGATGATATCCATCCCGATGTCGATGCAGACACAGTCACTCTTCCTGAGGCCTTAGGGTTTAGAGATGACAAGAGTCGTGTAAATATATCTGCGGTGGAAATTAGCAAAAACCGATTGGAGGATTGGTAGCACAAAAGCAGAGAGGTGGCATAAGTTGTAAAGTGTAAGACGACTTTTTTTAAAGGAAATGGCGAATTGTATTAACAACTTACAGCAGAGTAAACAAAAATAAAGGAAAAACACTGAGCATAGTGGCAACAACGACTGCCTCGTTTCAAAGGGGACGCTCCTACCATCCACCCATTCATACTTGTCAAACGCTTTCGGGGAGAAAGACGCCAGATAAGGTACCGATCACACCGCTTACTCGGCGAAGGGAGCCTTTCGAAGTGATTTATTTAGACTGTATTGGACCTATCGAGCACGTATCAGCGCGGGGACATCGATACGCTTTACGTGTTATCGATCTATGTTCCAGGTGGCCAGAGGTGATACCGCTGCGCTAACAGCTAAGGCCACGTGTCAAGCGCTTCTCGACATTTTCGCGTGGTTCGGCGTCCCTCAGCTGATTTGCTGCGACCAGAGAACAAACTTCACCCCAGCACTGACTCGGGAACTCATGCAGCGCTTGGGGATAAACATGAGGTTTTCAACGCCAGAGCATGCGCAAAGCAATGGCATCGTTGAGCGCTGGAACGGCACGTTCAAGGCGATGCTCAGACACATAATAGGTGACTACGCGCGCGTATGGGACCGGTTTATTCTATGCATGCTGTGGGCATACCGAGAAGTTCCACACGAGATCACGGGAGCGTCCCTGTTTGAGGTTATGCATGGGCGCGTACCGCAAAGCCCATTAAGTATCCTTCAAAAGACATGGACAGGGAACTGGACACCACCTACGGGCCTAAATAAGGCTACGTCAGAATATCTGATCAAGCTGCGGCAGCAAATGGCTGAAATAGCAGAGAGGGTAGATCACCAACTCAAGCAGCTGCAGAAAGCGTATGCGGAGAAATACAATCTAAGGGCACGGGCCAAAGAGTTCTACGCGGGTGAGGAAGTCCTCGTCTTGGATACGAACCAGCAGAACAAGATGCGACCTAAATGGGTGGGCCCAGCAACGCTTTAAGAGCATAGACGACCTGATAGCCATGTTGTCAAGTTCAGAGATGGTTCTGAGCGGTGGGTTCACGCCAATAGACTAAGAAAGTATTACGTCAGAGTGAACAACGTAGGCGTAATTTTTGAGTCTGATGGAGAGTTTGGGGATATAAAAGGTGTTCGGGAATTGCATAGTGGGAGTTACACCTTTGAATCCACACTACATGAGTCCACGCATCTGACCCAGGAACAAATCAGGGAGCTCGGTGAAGTGATAGGCCGATACGAAACGGTGTTCTCCGAACGGCCGGGGAAGTGCTTGGTTGGGGAACACAAGATAAACCTGGTACCAGGCGCCAAACCAACAAGAGCTTACCCTTACCGCGTACCGGTCGCACTTCGGCATGAGGTAGACCGCCAGATCGGATAACTTCGTCAAGGTTGTCTAATCTACCCTGCGGAGAGTAGCTATGCACACCCCATAGTCTGTGTTGCGAAGAAAGACGAAAGTGTGGGGCTGTGCATTGATTGCCGACAACTGAACGATATATCAGAAGTAGATAGTTTCCCAATGAGCAACATCATTGAGCTGATTTACGAGGTAGCCAAGGCGAAGTTCATTTCTGTCCTGGACATGACTCGGGGCTACTGGCCAATAGCGGTGGAATACAACTCACAACAATACACCGCATTTGCGACACCCAGAGGTCTATGTGCGTGGCTCGTGATGCCTTATGGACTGCGTAATTCGGCAGCCACCTTCCAAAGGATAATGAATAGCGTCCTACAAAAGCACATTGGCTACGCGTGCGCATACATCGACGACGTGGCCGTCTACTCCGAAACTTGGCAGGAACACCTAGACCATTTGGGTTATGTGCTGGCGACTATCAGGAGCGTTGGACTCACAGTTAATACTACAAAATGCAGGTTTGCACAGCACAGCGTCTGGTATTTGGGGCACATGGTCGAGTCAGGCCTTCATTCATCGGACCCAGAACGAGTTCAGGCAATAGAACACCTTAAGCCACCGATTACCATGAAGGAGCTGCGTAGCGCGCTTGGACTTTTTAAACATTGCCGCGACTACGTTCCCTAGTATTCGGAGATAGTCCGTCCATTAACAAATTTCACCAACCGGCAGGTCCGGAATATAATCCCGTGGGCAAAGGAAGCGGAAGGGGCGTTTAACGCCGTCAAAGCGCCTTGATCGAGTGGCCCATGCTCACGGCCCCTGACCTGAACAAAAAGTTTGTGTTGACAACAAACGCGTCGGAAAGAGTGGTCGGGGCATGTCTGGCACAAGAGGTGAACGGGCCAAAAAACCAATTGCCTTTTTGAGCAAGAAACTGACGCCGCAGCAGGCTAAGTGGTCCGCCATAGAAAGAGAAGCTTACGAGTCATATGAACATTGGGGCGTCTGGATACATGGATCTTCGGCGCGAGGATGAGCTAAACACTGACCATAACCCCTTGACTTACTTAACAAGATCAGCTTCCTCGAGCGCCCGGTTGACCCGTTGGAGCCTGGCTCTCCAGAAGTACAACATTGAGTTCGCTCATTTAAAAGGCTCTCAATAAATGCGCCGACGCCCTATACAGGATGGACACCCACTCCGACTCTTCCCCACACGTTCCACAGAGGTTCTAAGTACGAACCGCCGCAAATGCGAGTGAGTACCAGCGTTTCTAAAAAAAGAGATAAAAAGTAAAAAGAGAAAAAGAAAAAAGGGGAGCAGAGAAGGGGAGCTGCCTGCGTTAGGTATATGGATCAGACATCGCAGGCCAAGGAACGTACGGGACAGTGGCCCAACCTGAATGTGTGTGTGATTGCTTGTGGACTGCCATCTCAAGTGCATTAATGGTGGACTCCTTGTGTGATGAGTGTTTCGACTGTTATTTGGTCGCAAAGAGAAAATATGTTAATCTGTGAGTGTAGATGCATGCAACAAGATATCCTTTTGACCATACTCCTTTCGCTATTGTAATAAGTAGGATGTGAAGTGCCCCTCCTTTGTTTTGTTTTTTGTGCGGGTACAGCGACCAGTGGGGGCCGAGACCCTTGTGCTTTTGCGCGTTCCGTAGGTTGGTTGAGGCCGGGTCCTTTGTGCTATTGTGGGCTTCGGTATGTTGTGCGTATAGCAAGCGTCCCCCCAACATTCTTGGTGGGGAGGTGTTAAGTTAGAAGCCCACGGCGCCGATGGGTCTTCCCCCCCCCCCCCGCACCTGTTCCCAGGAGCGGTCATGCCCGGGGGCAATAGAGGAATGTACGTCGAGGCGACACCCCCGCTTAGGGTGCCTCGTTGCAAGCTATGGAATTAATCCTTTTCTGTTCTGGCGCCGAGTCAACCATGTCCCGCGGAAGACATTCCTTGGCTGTCAACGGAGACGGCAAATCCGATGCGTGGCAATCGATGGAATGCACATGCAGCAAGCTGCGTACGAGGAGTCACGCGCCGTGCACGTTCCAGGATGTGCGGGGTTCACTGGGCTCGGACCGGTGAGCCGTGGGCTCCGCCCACCTGCACATACGGTGCCACTGCACTGCGATTGGTTAAAATTGGGCGAGAGCTAGATTACTCAAGCACCGCCCAATTATCGAAGGGGTTAAAAACACGCTGGGAACAATGACTTAGGACGAGCGCGCCGAGTCTCAAGCTCGGCCGTTTTTAACAGACTTTTTTATCAGCCTTTTTTAAACTGCCCTTTTTAAACTGCCTTTTCATCATATGCCTCTTTTATCAATCCCGTCTTTAATAAATAAGTTTCGTCTTAAGAAGTTGGAATTGCTGCCCCAACCGGCAACGTGTCGCTGGACGAGCGCACGAAGACCCGAAGTGCTCTTCGTACCGCTAACCGCCGTATATTCGATCACCGGCCAGCGTGCCATCATCATCATTCACCACTCGCGAGGAGCAACCGACTAGCCCAATCCGGCCATCCCATCAGTAGGAGGGCAAGAAAGTTAACTTATGCTTTTGACAAATTCGGAGATCAACGTGTACATCACGAAACGACGATTGGTTTGGCACCATCCGCATCCCTCTGCGACCACCGGTTCGGCCGCCACAGCCTTCTGAAACCTCATTATGGTTTCGAGGACCAACGGACGTCGGTATGTATCCCTCACACGAACCAGGCTTGAAGTTGACTAACAACTTTGTGCGCCGAATTGCGTCAATTTGTTTGACATCACTCTAAACTCTCGGCGTCAAGCGGGTGGGGCACAATATTGTGACCAATAGCGACCCCAAGTGGCACCAGTCTTGGCATCCGCTTGTTTTCATACGGTGCATATATGGAGGAACGCCAGCATAGGGGGTGAACCGGCCACTGCCGGGAGGCTCGGCTGTTTGGCGGCTCGGCGGTGCGGCCGCTCCGACTTCCGGCGTAGCTGAGTCAGGTCATATCTAGTGTCACGTGTTTGTGACGTCACGCTCCGGCTGTTTCCAGGCTGGAGCTGAGTTTTCTCGCTCCTGCTAGGGAAGTAAAGCTTTCGCCTTAAAAATATCCTATGCTCTTTGGTTTCTTATATATAACATGCCCCTCATTTCCCTTCCCTTGTCTGCTTACTTGCTTCACGAGGGCGTCGGTTTTGGGAGCATTGATTCCATAGAATGCCTGTATACCTGATATATGTGACGGAAGCCGAGGAGAATAGGGGATTTTTCTTTAATTTGTGATGTCAGAAGAAAAACAACCACGGGCTGTCGGCGGGAACAGAACCCACGACCTCTGAATTACGCATCCAGTACTCTACCATCTGAGCTACGGCAACGGCTACCACGCCTTTTGCTTTCGGGGATATTGAAGTTTACGTGTTACTAGAGGTGCGCGCCAAGCATTCGCGCCACGCCGCCGAAGCAAACTGCATGATCGGCGCCCCGCCGCCGATGTTTTCACTTGGCGCGATCGGCACGCCCTCTAGATATGAAAAAATATATCCCCCCTTCCCCCAAGTCAAGCTGCGTTCAGATTTTGTTTTGTCCTGCTTAATTCCCTGCCTGAGACAGATAATCACGTCGAGGAGTCGACCAGTGAAGCAAGACAACAAACAAAAGCAAGGTTGCTCTCCGGGCGTCTGCGCATGCGTATCGTTACCAGACAACGCAACGTGGGATTCCGAAACTTCTGCAAAAAAGCACATGGTGCGGGTGTACTGAGCTGGAGTACCCGGGGTCGAACACGACCACGGCGGCCGCGTCTCGACGTAGGCGAAACGCTATGGCGCCCGTGTACTGTGCGATGTCAGTGCACGTTAAAGATCCCCAGGTGGTCGAAATTATTCCGCAGCCCTCCACTACGGCCCTCAACCTCTCCATTTTTTTCTTTTACTCCCTCGTTTATTCCATGCCTTACGACGCAGTTCGGTTGTCCACCAATATAGGTAAGACAGTTGCTGCGCTTTTTCCTTTCATCAAAACCAATTTATTTCAACGAGAAGAGACAACGGTCTCGGAACATCGGAACCACGACTCGAGGGTCGTGGGCACTGTGGATGCGGGTGTAATCGGCAATATGTCCGAAAACAGCATCAACGCATCATAACATATCTAAGCTGGAAAAATGTTCACCTGCTGAAAAAAATGTTTTTTAACTCTTTTTTTATTTCAGAAAAATGCCGTTGTAAGAAAAGCTACTTTAAACAATTATATGGTGAATAACATTCAAACCAAGCGATTTCACTAACTGTGCAGTCGGAAATGTGTTATAACATCTGCCCATTGGTTGACAAGTAAAGGGCTGATCCAAGCAAAACTTGCGCATAGAAGAGGTCTGTTTGTTTTTACGTAAAGAGTAATGTATAATCGCAATCTCAATCAGAACAAGTGGAAGTACGATTAACATATCGAGTTACACGTGCATCGCTGTCGGCTTAGCAACTTTACACGAATTGACTGACTCTGCGCAGTGGAACAATTTAACCGAGGCAAAGCACAAAAGAAAATTAATTGCGACTACGACGCAGAAAACAAGAAAGTTTCTGCACACTCATGGATCAAGAAATATATAAACAATCAACATACGTGCTTGAGATAAGTGCCTAATTTTTTTTTTAATATGGCACCTAACGAAACAACATTTACAGAACATATCGCATTTCCCTTCAACCCCTCTCTATTCTGTCCTCTCAGGCCTTGGCAGGAAAAGCCCTAAAATTTGAACCAGTTTAGCGCAAGAAGGCTGTAGCGAAGTAGTTTTTTAAATTTGTGGTCTAGCTTTCCACGCTTCCGGCGCCGCCGCCACCGTTGAAAAATGGCCGTGCGCCGCCGCCGATGAATGCCGGGCGCCGCGCCGCCGCCCACTAGAAATGACTGCCACGCCGCCGCTGTTCGAAACCGACATGGTGCACACCTCTACGTGTGACCTAACCTTGAGAGCGCTCATCAGCGCCACCCTCGACCGAAAGTGGCGGACGTATTACGTCCTGTATTACCGCTAGTGTGACGTGGAACGTCATCGAAAGGCGAGGGTGGAAGCTATGCGAGGACCCTCTTATGCATCCCATGGCATCAAGGCTGCCAGAACCGAGGCCCTCGTTAAGCAATTAAGCAGACAAGTTGCGCGACGCGTCCAGGATTTGTGACAGTAGCCTCCTTGCTGGGTAATGAGGGTTGCGCACGACGTCACACACCCCTCGCAAGGCGAACACTTTGCACATCGTGCGGATGCATGGCACGCTAAATCCTCAAGTGCGGCCATACGTACCTGATCGGAAGAAAGAGCCACGCACCGTGATCAACCTACATGGAAACATTCGTGGCGCACCCTCGGTGCTGGCGACTAAGGAACACGCAGATAAGATTGAAGACTTGAGAAGATAGCTTCGCTCTGCCAGCGAAAGGCGGAAAGTCACCGCCACCAACCGGCGCTTCTCAGCGTTCTTGCGCAGGTCCGTCCGCGTTTCGCGGCCTACTTCTCCACACGCGATGAACACCAAGCCGAGGACTAGTCCCTGCACCCACTCCACTTCAGCCGCGAGATTCGACGTGAAGCAACCTAATTCTTCCTTTCTTCTTTCACTCCCTCCTTTATCCCTTCCCTTACGGCGCGGTTCAGGTGTCCAACGATATATGAGACAGATACTGCGCCATTTCCTTTCCCCAAAAAACCAATTATTATTATTAGCCAATTAACCGCAGCACTTTGCTTTTGCCCCATTTCAACAAGGCCCCGGACACTCGTTTAAGAGACGTAAGAACGCTGCGTAGCTACGTCATCGACGTAGACTGAGGCATTGACTTCGCCTTGGCCAGGCAGAGCAAATCCGCGTATTGACGGCCTGAGCGCGTTGCGCCGTGGGAGTGGGACTCCAGGCAGAACATAAAAATTAGGTTGTACACTTAAGCGGCGCCTTAAGCACACGCCGTGGTAGCGCATTGGGTTGATTCCCATATTTGAATAAGGTAATTCTCGACTTTGCATTCTCAGATCCATGGGAGTCCTCGTACCTCTCCTGGCACAGTGGCGCAGCGGTTAAGCGATGCGCCACTGCCCTGCGATGGCAGGTGCTCCCAGAGGTGGGTCTTGCGGAGCTCAGGTTGCTCTTCTCGAGCGACCAGTAGTTAATTTAACGGCCACCTGCCATAGTGGGCAGGTTGTGATGACTCTGCAACGTCACGCGGCTTAGGTGGCCCACTTGCATCCTACACTGCTCTCTGGGCACAACCTGCCAGAGTCAAGCTCTTAATTTTTCGCTCACAACGCCGACACCGGATTTTCCGGAGAACGGGGCCTTTGACGCTATTTTGTTATAAAACGCCTTGCGGGGATAGGACATCGCTGTCTAATCCCCCGCGTAACGGGCCCCGTGTGATCTGCCTTACGACAGCCTGACGGAGTCGCGTACCGCTCAGATTCCCCCGGAGCTCGTGTTGACGTGCTGATGCAACAGCGACGGTTTTAGGTTAGAGGCACACATAATCCTCCCCACTACCTAAAGTAATGCGAAGTATCGGCAGGACATGGAAACCCTCACCTACTGGCCGTAACTGCTTGGATCGCAATCAAATAAGGTGGGAAAACTAATGAAAGGCATCAGTGCGATCAGATACCTCATGGTGTGCTAAAGGGGTACAGACACAAAGTTGTTGAACGTCCGTTTTTTTCCCTTGCAAGAGGCCTACGAGCCTACTGATCATGAAAATGAGGTCAAAGCACCTCCCCGCTCGGTGATTGACTGCAAACGATTGCGCACTAGCAGTTTTGGCCTCGGTCGGCACTGTTGTGGTTTTGAGGTGGTCCCGTAACGCTCGCCACCCGTTTTGTGACAGAGCGTTGCCAGCTCTCAGTCGGTAGCGAAGACTCCGAGTCAGGCGTCGATGAGAACAACGAAAGGGATTTTATACATTATGTACAGAGCATTATACAGGACGAGATCGGCACAGGGGCCGAGAGCTAGCAGCAAACGCGACTGTTCTCGCACGGTGACGTCCGGCGAGGCTCCAACGCGTCACACATCACACTCCACTCGGGAGCGGCACACTCAGCACGAGCTCGGAAGATCGGAGTCCGGAGTCTTCCCCAGGCGGCAGCGTTGGGGCTTATACAGCCCCGAGAAACAGTCGTCACACAAACGGACCAATAAAAATCGAGCACTTGACAGCCGTCCTAGAGGTCCAACCAGCGACCGCGCTGGCCACCCGCTTCAAGTTTGCCGCGCGCGGTGACTCCAGGGGGAAAGGGGAACCGGCGCCTGGCTGTCTAGCAATGTTGCAACACGTTTGCACATGTTGCTCGCCGATGCTTCTCCATAGAGCGCTGCTGCCTGGCGGTGCAGCATCATAGCTTGTCAAGGGAGCGTTAGTGCTCGGTTGCCTTGCGGCGCAGCACCGGGCTAGTCCAAGGGGCCTGTCCAAGGGCGTTCGCAGGAGAATTTGTGCATCCTGTAAATGTGGAAACCGGGCTGGTTGTCCGGGCACAACAGCACCAGCTCTGGAGTACACCTCGAGGTCGCAGTCGACTACCGTATTCCACCATATTCCATTGAACTACCATATTCCTGAGGTCGTCAACGTCGTATGCAGGCACTGTTTATCCTTCGAACAGCCAATCGGCTCGGTGAAGTAGCAATAACGGGGTAAAGTACAACCTGACGTCACTCGATGTAAGTATAAATGCCAAGCGGCTGCTCGGATAACATTCAAGTTCGTATTAAATTATTTCCCCTCAACGCCTACTGCTGAAGTTTTTTAGAAGGCATCTCGTTACGCCCATGAAACAAATTATATTATTCGGTTGCGTTCACATGTTGTGTTTGTGCCCCTGTAATTAACTGTGGACTCCAGGAAAATATGAACATGGCCGGCGCATGCAAAGTAAGCGACGACACAGGATCAGATGTTTTGAGATATGACAGCGGTCATTGCCGTAGAACACAGAAAAGTAAAGATCGTTTCGGGGCGCCTCTTTCCCACAGACGTGTGGGTGGTTACGATGATGTATCCGTAAATGCTCTTGTGCTGTGCAGTTGTACTCTATATAGACTAATCTCGGCAGAGCATGGTGGACGGCAAATAGCTGGCGTTGGCTGGGCTGTCCGCGAGATGGAGTTGCAAATACACATTTGGTAACACGTTTTCTCCGACGGCCATCGGAACTGAAATTGATAACCTTACTTCTTTCTTTCTTTGAAACAAACGCACTGAAAGATCATCTAAGGCTGTAAGTTAATGAACCTTAGGTATGAGATCACTTCAGTGTGTTCTGGTGTTGTGTTTGGGTGAAGTAGCTATGGCTGATTGAAAACGGCCGTAGTAGGCCATGGCCCTGAATGGAACGAGCGTGGCGCTATCGAAAACAGCTGCCACTGCAGGTTTACTAGGTACATGTACTGATAAAGTGCCCCACGTTCGTCCGCTAAGACAAGTTTATGCTGTGAGTAATACCCCTGTCACACGGACATTTCGAAGGCCCTCGAACCGATAGCCTATCGACTCAAAGGCGATCTAGCGCTGCTACACGGGCAGTTTCAATGGCCATCGAGTCAATGGTCTATCGAGTCAACGGAGCAGCGCTGAACTCGATCGAGATTTCGAGGGCCTTCGAGCGCTGTACAAGGTTGCTAGCGTTGCTTCGAGCGGCGCCAAGCGCACTTTCGTACACGACACATTCACGGTACAAAAGCATGAAAAAACATTATTTGCTTAAACTTAATGCAAGCAGTCTGTAAAATAATTATAAAATTGTATCAGATTCGTTTTAAGCGCATTAAGCACATTAATTTTGCGTTGTGGTTTTTGCCTTGCTTGCGTACTTTGCGTTGACAACATGGCGGCGCTCTGCCCGCCCGCTTCGCAGCGATAACAGCTTCGCCGCTAATCCCTCATGCCAATATCGTGTTCTAAGCTGTTGTATTCGCCTTCGGTTTGCCCATTCTTACCCTCGCATAAAGTTTCAAGAGACAAATAGCTCTTGTTTTTCAGATATCAAGGCTATTTCCCAGGTCTTAAGCCTGACGAAGCAGCGCTCCGACGCAGTTGGACTGGCTTGGTTTTGGCTCGTCTTGTATTAAAGTGGCTAAAGCAGTGTCTGCATCTGTCCGTCGCGTACGTGTAATTAAAAGGGTTTTAGACGACATGCGCGTATGCGCGTTTTTCAGCATTTAGCATACATTTATAAACTATTTTTGTTATTTTTGAAAAATCCAAAGTAGCGATTGTGGCGCCACACAAGCTTGGTGTAAGACACGAGAACCATTTCAATAGCCATTGAGATTTGCCGTGTAGCAGCGACGCAACTCCTTCGAGTTCGATGGCGTTTGAGAATTTCGAAGGCCCTCGACTCCATGGCCATTGCAACTTGCAGTGTGACAGTGGTATTAGGCTTGCACTTCGGCTAGTTGGTACATCATTTTCGATAACTGACGCTTCATGGCTGTGGGGAAACACAGATAGCAGGCCATTTTCACTTGTTTTGTAGCGATAGCTACATTACGGTAGCATTTCTAGCCTTCAGCGTGGCGGCGCCGCCCTCGCGCCACGTGGTCACGTGGCGCGGAGCGGCGAAACGGAGCGGGGAAGACTGACTTTGCAATTCAACTGGTCAAGTTCCACTCGGCCAACTGGAGCTATCGCGTCACTCCAGGTTTAACCAGAGCTAAACCACCGCCAATTTTTTGTAGCGATAGCTACATTACGTAGCATTTCGAGCCTTCGGCGTGGAGGCGCCGCCACCGCCACGTGGTGCGGAGGACCTACCGGCGGCGCGGTGCCGTGGCTTGTCATCGTTGTTGGTCACGTGACCAGCCATGTGGTTGGTCACGTGGTGCGGAGCAGCTGCTGCTGCCGGTGGCGCGGCGCGCTGGCCAAACCGAGCTGCAACAGCTGTGCGCATGCGCCGTGTCAAGTGGGACGCAGATGAAGAAGGAACGCCCGCGAAACGGAGCGGCGAAAGGGGCTGACTTTGCAATTCAACTGATCAAGTTCCACTCGGCCAGCTGCAGCTATCGCGTCACTCCAGGTTTAACCAGAGCTAAACCACCGCCAATGGTGTGTCTCTTCAGTCTTGAGGTCTGTTCAGCCTCGATGAAAAGACTTCCGCAGAGTGGAACGGAAGTTTAGTGTACCTGTATATGCTTCCGCAAGAAGCATATACAGGAACCTAAGATATGCTTCATGCGGAAATATATACAAGAACACTACATATGCTCCCGCCGGGAGCATGTGTAGGAACACTGCAGAAGATGAACGCCCAGCGAGATGAAAGCTGCAGTGAACTATGTAATGCATTTCGCATTGTTTAGGCCGCACCGCGCTTTGCTGATTGCAGTATCCGAGCGAACGCTTCCGTCGTAATCCTTCACTGCTTATTGCGAATGAATCGCCAAACTTCGCGAAGAAGCGTTCTGGTCGTGCACGCAATAAAAGTCTTCCTTCAAGGACCCTGCATCACGTTTGGCTATCGCGCAAGGGTGGAGATAACCACCAAGTGCCCCGCCTCCTTCGCCGTACTTTCACTGAGGATGCATCGTCATTCTGGTCATAAGGACGCGCCAAAGCAGACAATGAACACTACTCTTTTTTCTTCTTCCGAGTTCTGTACTAAACAAGCGAAATTCCCCCTTATCGTCTAGGCCTTGGCACTATATAGTATCGGCAAGAAATGAAACGCGAGCAGGAAAACTAAATTGCCAACAAAATGGCGCAAACATATTAGCTTCTGGCGACGAAATGTAAGAATGGTTGATTCACACTTCTAAAGGACAGTTACTCAATTAGAACTTGTTGCTCGGCTAGTTGGTACATGGTTTTTCGTCACAAGAAGGCAGAATTAACATAAAGCGAACACCAGAAAGGTCGACAGGACATCGCGCTTCCGTTTTATGTTCCGCCTTCTTATGACTAAAGGACAGTCTTCGCCTCTTTTAACGCAGTTAACCTGCGCTATAGCATTAAGCTTTCCCCGCCTAAGATCTCATTTTACTGTTCCTGTTTAACATGTCATGCTCGCGTTTCATCGGTTATTGACACAGTCGAACCCGTATGGAGTGAACTCGAAGGGAATCGCGAAATAGCTCGATATATCCATCATTCGGTATATAAAAAATGGCAATATATAAGCTTATCTGCGACCTAGAAGCCAGAATATATTGCAACCACGCTACTTGCTGGCGCGCTTCTTAGAGTGATGTGCCGCCCGCCGGCGTGCTGTCAGAGCACCGCTCGCTAGGCCCGTGTTCCACCTGCTTTGTGTCGAAGCCGCAGCCGACGACTCTTCGGAACCGGTCGCTGCCTAATATGAGATCTCAGATCATGTTACCACAGCACTATAAATAAAATAATGTCATTAAAATTCAGGCACAGTTGGTTTCCGCAATGCCTTCGTCAGCGAAGCACGCCAGGCAAGCACTGTCGCTAGACCTTGATTAGGTTGATTTCACCGCATGAGAACGATTTGGCGTGAAAAAAAATGAGGGCAAGAGACCGAAGGCCACCCCGCATTCCTCTCGACACAAGGTTTCAAAGTGCTGGCGCTGCCAGCAGGCGCCCAAAGCCGCGCAGCCTATTACCCGTCGCCGCGCGCTAAGGGTGATCGAAGAGCGCCGTCAGGAGAAGCGCCACTTGCAGGGGCGCAACGCGCTTTTCGATATATTGAATGTTACTCAGAACACGAGTTCGCTACAGGCGAACGATAGTGTTATACTTTTGCGTCTGGATTTTCAACTGGATGTTCCAAATGTTAGTTATAAGCAGTAATTCGATATATCTGGGTTCAAAATATACGTGCTCGACTACAGTACAACTCGAACAAAAGCAGATTTAATTAAATATAAGCTATAGACGGACAGTATCTTTTTCTTTTTTATGCGTATAACGGTCCTGTCAAGCCACGGTTCTCGCCAATGCTCGCTAGCAAGTGCGCGCATTCGTCATCTTCCTTTCTTACCTTTTAGGCGTGAAATTCTTCTAGCTCCTATTCTCGGTAAATTCCGAACATGAAGAAGAACATGATGCTGAACCTCCTGAGGAACATGACGCCGAACTTACCCGAATAATTCTAAACTCTTCCGAACGATAGGCGAAAAAAAAATGTCACGTTCATAGTTCCACGCGGGATGAGCCAGAGCCTTGTGCGCAAACACGGCACCATCGCTTTCCCGTGCCTTAGACCATTCCCGAAGTTTTTTGTGTATTGCGCGGCAATTGAAAGGAAAAAAAAACATAAATCATGCCTTCGAACTCCACCGCTAAAATGATAAACACAAATTTTTGAAGCACGCAAAGTCATCAGTAAAGGGCGAGCAGTTAAGTGGTACTTCCTGCGCCGCACAATGTCCCATGCAGCACCAAAGCGCTCTGCTCTTCTAACAAAGACGTCATCGAGCGTGGTAATTGGGAACGTCAGTCCATCGGACGGCTCTTACATAGACACATGGACACATGAAACAGGGAGGCATACAAAAACAATTTATTGTCCTCAAGAAGTACTAACATGGGGCACAATATAAGTGGGAGCAAAAAGAGACGACAAGTTTCAGCACAGATATAGAAGGTGCGGGTGCTTTCCTAATCTTTATGTTCTTTGTGCGATCCTAATCTCCGGCTCTCTGGGTCATAATAATATTCAACAAAACATTACGCCAAAATCTCATTTATAGCCTCCTGAAATCCCGACTGAAATTATGCCACCAATTTTTTTCTAAACGCTTAGGATGTCATATTTAGGGCTTCAAAATCTGATTGAAATATCTTTTGCCGCGTTTCGAGCTTTTTGCTGAAAAATGTGCAATTCGCAGGAAAATTGTGACATTTCCAAAGCCCAGAGAAACGCTAGAGCCGCATCTATTTAAATGTGTGCTTATGGAAGCTGACTGCACTCTTAGAAGCGCTAACAAGTGCTTAAAAGTGGTTTACCGCCTATTGAAATGGGCTTCAATCGATTGCGTTCTCTGAACGCCACCGTATAAAAAGCGATCCCAATGACTCCCACCTTTTTGAGAGCCTCTGCAGTGGAGGAAAAGGATACGACTTTCACCATGGACTCACTAGATAGCAGCACATGTTCCGAAAGTAGCTAAAAAATAGCTGTTTTAATGACTCAACCTCCTTCCACAGCTACTCCGCCTACGGTTCTATTGTCCACATATTCGACAAATTTTATATCGCCTGGTCCATTAAAGACATAATCATAAGTTTGTACACATAATGAGATGAAGACATTGTACTACGGTGTAAAATTCTGCTTGTAAGATAAAGCAAAGAATTATAGAGGCCCGATATTTTTCAAAGAAGATAAGCTGAACTTCGTTATAAGGAAGTAACAGCCGTGCCCCTTCAACTTACTTGTAGCCGTAACTTCGTTATAGCCCGTAATGACCGAGCTTCCAAGGGGAATCGTCATTCCTCCGTTACATGCATTATTTCGTTGTAAACCTTGTCTTTATAACCAGATTCGATTGTACACTGTGATGAAACTTGAATGTTAGTAAAGCGGCGTTCACAACCGAAGCTTTGTCGTCACGCATTCAGACCGGTGGGCTTTTGACAAAAACTTATGAACATTCAAGTAATCACATGTACCTGTCGATTGCGTCCGATTAACACCCAAGGCCAATTTCCGGTACCTGTCAAGTCGAGCAATGTCAGTCACAAATTTAGCGTATGCTTGCTATAAAACGACAGTGGCTCTGGAAGTGAATAAGAAAGTAAACTTTTCTGAATCTCCTGCATACCTAAATAGTGGTAAATGTTACCAATTGGTTGAATATCGTCAACTTTTTGTAAAAACTGCGCCCTCTTTGCATAACGCGATCATTTTCACATACAGAAACGTATCCCCTATCGTAAAAATATATTGAACACACTTGTTACCACTTTTCACCGCAATTTTCAAAACGTGTTATTTCGTTTTGTTTTGTGTTTTTTTACCTACTAATTGTGTAATTCAGCACATCTCGATAGAAAAATACAAGTCGAGGTTAGGAGCCTGTCCGCTCTTCCCAAAAGACTATTAAAATCCTCCGGTATAGACTGACGAATGGGCACTAACGACTTTGGCACGTATTTCCATTTTATTGTTACTTTCTTGCAAACTGTACTACAGGAAGCACGTCAGCTAAAGCGAACTCATTTCCCGACTCACGTCTATGGTGTCATCACGGTGTGGTGAGATTTAAGTTACTGAATTAGAGAAGCCTTGGTGCGTATATTGGGTGCTGTCGAGTGTAATGAAACGTTGGTGTGGCATGATGGCAGCCGTCTTCGCGGGGCAGCTCCTTCGCCTTTAGACCGGTCCGAGCACGGGACTCGTAAACCGAGGCCTCTGCCCAGACGGTTCCTGGCGCTGTCCCTGGGACTGCACGCAGACCCCGCTGTCTCCTCGGTTGCGGCGCCGATCTCGGGTCAGCGAGCAGATGCCTGCGAGGAACATTTCGTGTGAGAAACAGGTTGACATAACGTCTCCTTGAATTCTGTGTCAGCCAGCCCTACTGGAAGTTTCCATATGACGAGTTACGTAACTTCCACACGTTTACATAAGAAATTTTACGGACTCAGAATGGAGCACGATTCGGTATATGGACTGTATGGAGGAACGTATGGAAACTTAGGGACTCCATATGAAGTCATGGGCATTGTATAGAAATCGTACGGAGACTATCCGGAGTGCTTATAGACTTCGTATTGACGAGACATGGGTTTCTAATATCTTTCTATATCTTATGGGCTCCATATTCCCATAAATGCATGCGAGCGGCTCAATAGAACGTTTCAGTGGGGAAATCAGCTTGTTTTTGCCATATTTAGCATATTAATATTTCTTTCCATCCTCCATTCCATACCCTTCATGGCTGCTCTGCGCGTGTAGTGAGAAGGAGAGAGCGCCCCATAACTAGCGCCATGCCACGGGAAATGGGGGAACAAGTTTTCATTTATTTTATTTCTTTCACAGGGCTCCGCTCTATAGACCTTTTCACAAAGAGGCCGAAGGACGCTAGAATATCGGACACTATAGATTGCGCTCGGAGAACAGGCTCCCCCGCACTATCCTTCCAACCAAAAGCCGGTTCTCTAAGGCAGAGTTTGGCAGTTATATTCCAGCCGCCCACGCTATGATGCTAACCAGAGCTCGCCGTAAGTGGCGCCGCACCACGACGAGCAAACCAACCAAGGCGTCCATACGGGTCCCATTGTGGAGCGAGCGGTGTAGCTGGCACTGAAATAATTCTGGGGACACTTAATCTCCGCCTGAAGGCATGACGGGATAGCGTTAAGGGGTCGTTAGGCGGCCTGGAGTCCTCTTTGCATATCGCTTCGCAGACACGGGCTGTTCTTATTATTTTCCTTTATGTTCACCCCAGGACACACAACGCCTTTTCTTAGCGACGCTCCTCAGTGGTCGAGGGATAGCACAACCGACTCGCGAACCAAAGGGCAGGGGTTCGATTCCCGGCTCAGCCATTTTTCGTTTCAGCGCAATCGCTTTTTTTTTCTTCCGAGGCACGACCTAATTAAGATGGAATGACAGCACGACCCTGCAGAACAATGAGGAATTGCGTAACGACAACATCACTGTTGTACTGTGTGTCCTTTATGGGGTGTTTGATTTACCCGCGCGAGGTCATGTGTTCTTGACGTTCATGACCCGGTCGGCCAGTCAGCATTTTCTCGACGCAACGCCGACGCCGGATTATCGGCTGAACGGGACTCTTAACGCTATCGTATTAATAGAGGCAGCGTTGGCTGACGTAGAGGTTGTCGCCATTGTTAGCTACTAGAGGGACGGTCCTTGGGTTATTCTGCCACCGACTGCTCTGCCGCAGCAATGCTTAATACAGAAAGCGAAGTAAACTCGACCGCACTGGTTGCAATTCTAGTCCTGTTTTGCGCACCAACACTGGAAACAGGGCAGAAGCCGTGCGAATGCTGCATAGACAGGTTTTTCGTGACTCCATGGGCGCCATCTTTGGTTACTGCGACTAGCTTCCACAGTGTGCGCAGGAACCGGTTGGCGGTAAGCGTATTAGCAAAACGCCCGGAGCTTCGCTGCGATTTCTGGTCCCAAAGATGGCGGCTGCTATAACGTCGGTGTAAACAACGCCCGCGAAGTGCCAAGAACTAGGCAGAAACAGGCTTCACTTCTGTGACGTCCAAAAATAGTTCGACGTGCCGGCGGCACAGAGTAATAATACAGTTTGTGACCATTTGGGTGCGCTGGCTGGGTACGGTCGTAATACTTAGCCGAGATGTTATTTCTTACGCATCACAGATACCTCATAAACATACATACTAGCATATAATATATTCCAATAATTACGTGCGCTGTTGTGCATGCTGCGACTAAGATCTTTTCGCATTTTCCTGCAGCTATGAGGGGCCCTACTACGACCGTGCGAAGTCTGTAAGGGGTAGCATGGTGGAATGAGTTCCTTTGCGGATAAGATTAACGTCTTTTACCTGGTTTCCTCACTTTGGAAAGCTGATTACAATGGAAAATAGACAGTCCTAAAGCTAGCCAGAAGATACATCGCGTGAAAATCCCCGCTGGCCAAGCATACCACCAGCTTGTAGATGGACGATAGACTGGGCGAGTTGGTACTCCATGACAAAAATTAATTTTCAAAAAGTTCTAAACAACAGGACCAGTCATAGGAAGAGACAAGCACGGCGCTGATGCGCAGTGTTTGTCTCTTCCTATGCCTGGTCCTGTTTAGCGCTATTGAGAATTGATTCTTTTCATACGTCCTGATTGGTTCATTCCGGCTCAATATTTTGCAACTCTTGTAAACAACCGTCCTCCTAGCAGCTTCCTTTATTGGAGGGTTTTAGTTCTTACCTCACTTTCAGACCGGATTAACGCAACTACTGTTTTCTTTTTATTTCACTATCAACGCAATGAGCGGCTCAAACAATCAATAACCGAAACCCATCGTCACGTAGTGCCTGTGGACGTTGTCTCCTGTGTTTTCGTCCTGCCCCTGTTTTGTTAATAGTTTTTTTTTAATGTCCGGAGTCAATTCGCCAAATAAGCAACTGCACTGACGACCGTCGCATCTCCCTTAGCTCCGGTAGCCAACAAAAGAAAAGAAAGAATCAATAAATGTCACAGCAAGAGACCGTGCCCGCAGAACTATGACGCGCCACATGTTTCTTACACGGTTTCACTCCCACGGCTCTTCATTCTTTATTCCTCTCCCACACGCTCACAGACCCTGCTGCTCCCTGCGGCTAATTCATCGCCACAAAAAAAAAAAAACTCGTCCTCGCTTCACAGGTGTAAAATAAAAGAGTAAAAAGCGAACAGCAACAGAACTAATTATGCGCGCTATGAAGCGCGTAGCGGCAGTGAGAGGGAAAAGAAGCCGACGCACTTCTCTCCATGCCGACCGGCGCCGAGCCGCCCTCGCCACAGCGTCCAGTGTGCGCCGCCGTAACGGGACTTGATGCGGCCGCGCAGGCTTAACGCGGAAAGAGTCGCCGCGCAATGCCGCGTGTTCGCGTCGCGGTAGTCGCGATAAAGCCGTCTCCCTTTAAGTCACGAAGGAGTAGCCCACGGAGCACTTAAGCTTGTTCTGCGATAACCCCAGAAGAGATAGTGGGTCTGTTGTGCCCACTCCAGTCAAAATCCGTGAAGCTCAGAGCTGCGAATTCTGTTTCGGGGCGCCTTCTCATACAGTGAAGAACGTGTGACTAAAGCAATCACGCAGCCATTTCCCGAAGAGTTTTCTTCGCCCCAGTGACTTTCCGCGCTTCAGTCTATGGAAGTCCAGTTATCCAAAAGGAGACTACTCATGCCACCCGCGCTGGTTTATTTCTGTGCATCAAGAATGACCGAAAGTGAAGGCCCTGTCACTGCGTGAAAAAGTGCAAGATTGTGACTTCTTTCAGACTCGTCAGAAGTCTTGTCAGAAGTGGAAGTGAATGATGTTGGAATTCACATAAGCGCTGTGAACGTTCAGGAAGCGTGAACCGCCTGGATGGACTCGACGGCTGGTGGAAGGAAGAAATACACTCCGTTACAAGACAATTAGCGGCACTTCTATCGACCGAGTGGCTATCCGTCATCTCTATGCCGCCATCCCGGCAAATAGCATCGCAGAAGTGTCAAGAGCAAGCGTAGCAGACGCATTGAAGACCGGCCACTCCGCATGCAACCAGCTCCAGCTGGGAGACCCTGTCGAATCCGGTTTTCGTCGGAGCACGTGAGAGAGACCGGCCGCCATGTTGCCTTTCATTCGCTGAGTGCGCAGAAAAAAAAGAGAGCGGAAAACCGGACTTCCCGCCAACGCTGTTAAGTGGGTCGCGAGAGAGCGCCGGCCGGGCTTAGTTTCACGACACGCCCGCGAGGTGGAGCCACACCCGCACGGACTGGATGTAGCCCGAAACGTCGTCTGCTTCTTGTGAACAACCTTCGAGATGTCACGTGAAGTGAGTAATTCTTTATTTCCGTATATCTGGTTGATCGAGCTTCTCTCGTTACTAAAGGCTGAGCAGATGTCCTCATTTTTGCGTTTCATCCTCAACCCTCAGCTTTCAAAAATTCAGTCGGTCCCTCACTCTTGTCCTCATTTCATAAAATATGCTGCTCGCCCTCACCTTGAAAGAAAAATGGCTACCTTCGCGTGTTCTTGCCCTCGCCTCTAGCAATTACGTTCCAGTTACTTTTCCATTAGTCTGGCATATATTGACATGGGTGAGTAATAAACATGGAACTATTCAACGCGCTATTTGGGCTATGGTATTTTAACAAGTCGCGATGACTGCTTTCCGCTTGATTAGCTTATAATACGTTATACGTAATAAAATAGTGGCGAACTCGACCATATCACTCGGTGTATGCGTCTCTGAGCAACTTCATACGGCATTCGGCATATATGCATTAAGGTGACATGCAATTACCTATAAACTGATCAACGTATCTACTTTGTTTCTCCTCCTGTTGAAATACATCTTTTCCCGCTATAAGTCCATGAAAAATGAACAAAAATATAAAACGCTGCTTCCGCCACAGCATCCTGCAAGCATAAAACTCCGAACACGCCAAAAAACCAAGATGTGTCCGAACGGCACGCCGCGAGAAATGTTCGTGGATATCCTGGCGAGAAAGTGCTCTGGACACCAGGTGTTGCTGATTTGGGAAGTATGCAAGAAGCTGGCAAAACCGCTTCGCAGTCAATAACCAGCTCCATCCTACACCCCGGGGCACAATTCTAAACGGTTTTCAGAAATGGCGCGGCCCAGTATTAGTAGCAGTAACTTCCAGCGGATCTTGCTATTCGTTGTACGGCAGATATATCTAGACTGAAGAGTGCAACAGTGTCATGTCCTGAAGTCCGGTTCGAAGTATCCCAAGATAACTACATCACCCAGCGTCCACGCTTGCGTTCTAAATAACAGGAAGCTAAACATTTGTTTCTTATAACGCGTTCGCTTGGTGGTATAGCCTGTGCGGATGCAGGTGCTATCGCTGAATACGCCCTGAAATTCCTCGCCTGTATTCAGAATTAAGCTCAAGGTATTTTTGTTAGATTCCTGATGTTTTCTTTTTATAAGCCTCTTACTAGTGTCACTGTGATGTTAGACTTTGTTTTTGTGTCGAAATACTCATATGTTAATATATGTGTTTTATAACCACCCGGAAACTATGCTGTTATTGCTTCTTCTGTTTTAATGATATGTCGAGGGTCCCGGTACAGTCTCCTGACCATAGGACCCTCGTCTGCATACTTTTGACCTTTGTATAATGTTGAAACTAACACACCTTGACTGTAATGAAAGAAATTCATACTTTGGTAATGCAAACATCGCGTCATTATGAAGCGGAGCTCAGAACAAGAAATCTGGCTGCCCTGTCTGCCGATTAGAAGATGAAAAAACGTACGCCATGTGTGAGCGGCACAACAGCTTGGTCGCCTTTCAACGTTCCCCTCACGTCATCCTTTTGACCTACTCCAACAGATTTATAGCACAACGACGAAGCAGTCACGAATAGAGATATACCCTTTCAAGGAACTTTGAAAGCTCCGTAAAAAATAACGGTTTTCCCTTTTTTTTTTTAGAAAACATGAATTTTGGAAATAAAAAAAATGCATTTCGTTAAGCATATTTACTTTCCAACTCAGGAATAATTAAATAATTATATGTTTCCACGAAAGCAAATATGGTAGAGGCCCGTGTACGGTGCGATGTCGGTGAACTTTAAAGAAGTCCAGCTGGTCTAAATTTCCGGAGCCCTTCACTACGGCGCCCCTGAAAACAGTAATCACAAACAGAAGTTATCTACAGGTCACGTGGGGGAAAGATATCTACATGGCCTCTAGATAACTTTGTTTGTGATTACTGCTTTCAGTGTCTATATGTGTGTTACATTCCCCTATAAACCCTGTTGATAGTCAGCGCTTGTTGCGCTTTGTGAGAAATGCATAAGCGAGGATTTTTTTTTTTTGCGCGGCCACATGCTGAGTTAGTGGCTTTAAATTCTGTCACTTCACTCACACCACTTCTTGGGTCAGCAGCACATTTTTTCTACCCTCCTCTCCGGTTGTTCAACTTAATTTTGTTTACTACAATACCCTCTTCACTGCTTCTGTCTGCGTGTGCATGTGCGAAGGCAGCTTTGCATATTTATCCCGTGCTTAGCAAGTAAAAGGTGTAGTTGATGCCAAGCATTCCAACTCTGTATGTCGCCTCGTACCTGGTCATTCATAAGCGCTAGCAAAAATGCATCTCGAGTATACTGTAGCCTATCGAAAGCCTAAGAAGGCGGGTATTTTCGCGTACGCCACGAATGTGACCATATGCACCTTGAAGGCAAGGGCAGTGGTCCGGGTAAGATCCACCCTTGATCTGGGATTCGGTGCAGTGCTCGCCGATCTTGGCCAGCGGCTGGCACGTTCGGTTGTGGTCCCGGCTCTGCAGGCAGCACAGCTCCGGCCGGCAGTGGTTGCTGTTCCGGCACGGACCACCCACGCCATTCCTCTGCGCAGAGACATTCAAATGGCGGATATACTATAAAGGCCCACGCTTCGGTTCGGAATAATCAACATCATCAGTCAGGCTGATGATGATGATGATTATGCCACTTGCATGCGCGGTTTATGTCCCAAAATTAAGGGGCACTTGACATATGAAGGACTCCGCAACTTCAGGCTTCGGATTGATTTTCCCTATCTGCGGTCCTTTAGCGGGCACGGCAGTCTCTCAGCAAAGGGTCGAGTCGGCATTTCTACTCCACAAAAAAAAAAAAAGAAATGCCGGCCGCGGCCGCAATTCGAGTCCACGAATCTGGGCTTTTTCAGTCGCACGCGGCAGCCACATCGGCGGATCGGATACGTTACCTTAGGAATCTGTTTTAAGAGAGATGGGGTATTAGTGTACTCTTTAATTCGATAATTAGTTAGCTCAAACAGATCAACTCTCAAAAGGTCGGGCTGATCAAAACTGCGCGAAAATTCACCGTTTTCGCTGGGTTTTCGAGGAGGCGCTTCAAATATTTTCAGCGCGAGTTCTTTCGTTTTATTTATTTGTATTTTCTCCAGCTTAATATCAGGAACCCAAAAGCTCTATTAAGGATTAATATATAAAATTTCCAGCCTTTGGTTTGAACCGGCTAATGTCGACAAGTATAGGCATGCACAGTTTCGTCTGGGACGTCATTAAAGGAATATATCCGCCCAAAACAGATTGAAAAGCCTTTTAAGTGGCACTTCAGGACTTCCAGTTGCGAAATGTGCGTGCAAAAAGCACGCGATTAGTAGCGAAATACGAGTAGAGAAAAAGAACCGCATATAGGCGGACAACAGCCTCCGAATACATCAGTCGCAAGACGCGGATCACATGCGGCATGGAAATGCTTGAATCGCTTTCCAACGTAAGCAAAATAACGTAACCACGTGTCCGAGTGCACGATTACAGCGTATAAGTGCGCTTTCCGTTTCTCATCATAAGCCTCCGATTTTCAACATCAATGTGAATAGCATCGAGCCTATACCAGCTTCCGGTGACGAACCGTAACAGTTTTACAGTTACACCGACGAAAACTTCAGTCAATTTTGAGTAAACGATCTTTCATTCCAATTATTGTGAATTCCTCTGTTCGGCTATTACTGTGGCTCATTCAAATATTGTTTTAGTGAATGGAAACACGTATTTTCTTTATTTTCTCAGTATACTTGGAGCCTGTGAGATGTTGCTAAAATTAGTAAGAATGATAAAATAGTCAATAATTATAAATAACAAGTTTTTTACAGAAAATGCGTGCTCATAATTGCCATCCGAATTCGACCGCGAACCCCAGCAAGTCCAATCCCTATTTATATGACCTGTGCATCGGTTTATTTTCACTTCTAAACAAGCTATTAATCTGTTAAACATATAACTAGGCCGGGTGCGTGATATTACAGTTTTTAACCGTATTCCCTAAGTGGGAGTACATGGTTCAGATAGCAGGCGACGCATGTAGCTTCACCATCGCTTTGCGAAATTCGAGCAGCGCCTTTGTACGAAACATTTAATTATTACAGAAAACCATGCCATTTTTACTGTTATGCTACACGACATTAGTATTAGCTGGCCCTTCGGCCCCCGTGATGGCGTCTTACAACCCAGCGATATATAAATAGCAAGTGCTACAACAACGCAGCAGTAAGACCTCCTCCTTCAAGCGGGTGACGCATGATCAAACGTCATGAGACAGAAAATAAGGCGTCTCTTGCCGACTGCACCGCAGGAACGACTATAAAGCACGGAACAGCGACACCATGCTTATTCCTCTGTCATACGGGTCCCCCATCACGGGGGTTACGATGTACTGTTCTTAGAGTCACCCGCATAACCCGAAAGAAGAAGCGCCATCAGCAAAGCGCTGATGACGTAGCTGAAATATGACCCTATAACTCAAGGTGTTACAGCTATAGCAGCCAAATGTTTCGAAACCGATCTCCGGTAGAGGGATGCAACATGGGGCCAGTTTCCCTTAAAGGGACACTGCGGAGAAATCGAAGTTGGCTCGTATCGATAGACTGCCAGCTCCTAAACACAAAAAACTCTTGTAAGGTAGATAAGAGCAAGACTAAAATACACGTATCGTAACCACAGGCCAATCTCGCAAGTACAAGCGTTATGACGAAATAGGAGTAAAGAAAGCACAGATCTCGGAGGCTGACAAACGTGCATGAAGTTTGCGTGTTTGATCGATAAAGAAAGTATATAAGTTTTGTTTTCAAATCACTCGTGCACTTTTATCACACCACGAAGACGGAAAAAAGACAACCTGAATGCTAAAAGTCAAAGAAAACCTCCAACTGCAAGCGCAACTAGCGGCCAGCTGAGTTTCGGTATGTTCTGGGGTGCTTCGTGGCTATGCGTTCTGCGTGCCCGGTTGGTTTCGTTAAGCGCCTCGATTTAGAAAGGCAGAGCAGCAGGATGACCTCCAAGCGCCTCTGTAAGGAATCATGGGATCCACGTTTCCGTTTCCGCCGCTTTACGTCACTTCTGTCCTGTTTCGTCATTAGACAGTCCAGAGTTTGAATCGTAGCGGCGGGAAAAACTTTTTCAACTTCGAATACAAATCTCTTAGCAATTAATGCACCTTTCGCTGCCGGACAAGCGGCAATAAAGCCACAAAATGCCGAACTACCGGATTTTACTAGCAGAAAAAATGATAACGTTTTCCTAACTGTCCCTTTAATAACCGTCACAAATTACACATCAGAAAATTAACTTTCGCAACTTAAGACGACCGCGAATAAACTCACCGCGGATCTCTCTAGATGAGAAGGGCAGGAGCCATGAGCCATGGCCTCCGAAATAAGGCATTGCGATTTTTTTGCTAACCATGGCTATTCCTACCACGGCGCGCAATAGGGAGTCCTACGTGAGCGTTATGAATGGGCCTTGATACGGGGCGGAACTCTCTTCCTTGCAGATCGATCGCGGCACCACGCTGTGAAGGCGCCAGTGGAAGCTATGTTAATGTGGCACTTTTCGAAAGAAATAGTAAAAAGATCTTCGGGAGTTATGCTAGGTATTCGAAAACTATTCGAAGAATATAAATCGTATTCGAATAATTTTGAACATGCACGAATAGTTTGAAATATTTTTGAATATGCACTATTCGATTCGTTAAGTGAATCGAAGTAAGGATGTTTGATCGGCTTCTAATGTCTCGAATACTTGCACGCCGCTATGAAAAAGCCTTAACACCGTGCTGGACTTGAATTCTGCTGTCTTTATGGTTTCTTTCTCTACGTCCGTCTTAATGCATAAATGCATTCTTGTCCTGGACTCCGCAATTCACGGTTGCGAGTAAGACATTGTCGATTTTAGACAACCCTCGCCGTAGGCCATAGCACTCGATCTGGTAGGAAACACAGTGGCCAACGATAAAGCGCATTATGCTATGTACTACGCTATTAATGCAGAAATGTTTCCTTGATAACCGCTGGTCCTTAAGGCTAACGGAGTGGATTCCTAGAGAAGGCAAGCGTAGCAAGCGAGAGGCAGAAGGTTAGGTGGGCGGATGAGATTAGGATGTTTGCGGGCATAGGGTGGGCGCAGCTGGCAAAGGATAGGGTTGATTGGAGAGCCTTTGCCCTGCAGTGGGCGTAGTGAGGATGATGATGATGACAATGATGATGATGATGATGATGATGATGTTTTCTTGTCTTCAAAATCGCACTTTGTGTACGCAGAAAGCGGCTGGTTTCTGTGTTTACTGCCGCAAGTGCTGTGTACCTTTTGCAGGGATTGCACAACGTGGCTTATTATCTCTCGTAATGTGCTCAATAGGTGATAACACAATAGTCATTTAAGTAGTAATTTTGATGTTTGCATGGAATCTGCGGCATAATTTGTACGTTTTAATGATGGGAGACACACGTAGCCTTCAAGAAGACGCTTTGTAAGCACCCAAGCCTTCACATTCATCGGGAAAACTATCCAGAGGACGAGGAAAAATAAAGGGGGAGGGGGGGGGGAGAATGTTGGTTTGCCGATCGTGTGTCACAGATGTTCGGCGTTGCTAGAACTTAACAAGTCCGAGATTCTGACGGCGGGGTCGGGAACGTGTACAGACTGCGTCATTGACATGACCAATGCGGCTTCCGAGGGGAGGGGATTCTCTCCGCTTTCTACTTGAGCTATCACACGCCATTGCTTTTGTAAGCTGAAGGTTTAATTTAAATTAAAAAAATAAAAGATCAAAGTGTCAAATGTAATGCGTGAATAAGCAACTCAGTTCTCTGTCAGCGTTTGTCGACAGTTTTCCTCTAGGTATCTCCACACTGCATTCCTGCATCAGTAAGGCTTCAACGGAGCAAAGACCACCTGAATTTATTTTAGACTGTTTGTTTCCTCGCCTGCTCCTACGTCAGAACCGTCCTTGAGCATCTTCACTAAGTAGCCAGGCGGGGGCGTGACATGCATGGCCTGCTCTACAAGTATAATGTTGCGGTATACACCACATACCAGCACGCCTCGCCCTGTTTCTTCGTGCAGTATGGTTCCTCACGCCGCAAACTAAATTGGCCTCGAGACGTGGCGGAGATTTCGCCAGTCCGAGCTGCCATATCCCACGGCAGACGGGTGGAACATACAACTGCCCCACGCGTCGCATGCATCTCGTCTGCATAAAGCGGCGATAATTGGCTCGTCGGCCTTGGGCGTGCCGACGTCCCAAAGCGTTTACTGGGGAAGGAGGGGTGGGCAAGAGCGAAAAACGGGTAAACGAACGTGGAAGAGAAAGTCCGCTCGCGGGCCTTGTCTCTAGTTACACGTCGCCGAGATTCGTCGCGCGTCCGCATACTAAAACCGTGCAGTACGGCGAAAGCCTAATTTTCCGTTGTATTTTACCCGTGTTTCCACATCTCCGCTCGTCTTTATTTTTAATTTTCGTATTTGTTTACTTTCATACCCTTCGTCCACGGGCTTACCAACTGGCGTATTTTAGTCTTAAATACGTATGATTATTTATTTTATGATATCACCATGATCAACAGTCCACTCACTTATACTGCACGGCAAAGGCCTCTCTCATATTCCTCTAATTAATCCGGCCCTTGCCAGCTATGGCCTGTGCCAGCTATGGCCTGTGCCAGATATGGCCACCATGTTTGGTTACCTGTGCCACTATGGCCACATATCTTCGCAAGCAACCTAATTTCGTACGTCCACCTCACTCTCAGCTGCCTTCTGATATGTTTGCCATCGCTCGGCATCCACTCCTTTACCGTACTGTACCATCGGTTGTCCTACCTTAGCATTACATGTTGTTGTTGTTGCCTTCGTGACATAGCACATACCCACGACGGGGGATTGGCCTGGGTTCAGTGGGGAGACCCCATAGGATAGGGTTAACTGGTGTAAACCTAATGATTTTGCCTTCGGTGAAATTTGCGAGTAATTAAAAAGAAAAGGAAAAACAGAAAAAGCATTACATGTCCTGCCCATTCCCATTTCCTCTTCTTCATTTCGACTACACCATATGTAATCCACTGACTTTTTCTTCCTGTCTCCAAGAGTTCCACCCACCATTGCCCTTTCTATCGCCCTCTGCGCTCTCTTATATTTAAGGTCAAGCTTTTTTGTTAGCCTTCTAGAATTTCGGCGCCATGTGCGAGTGTAATGATATAATTATACGTAATTATGGAAATCACATATTTATATATACAGCTACGCAAATGCCGTGTATTAACGAAGCGCTTCCAGGGCCCAAAATTCTCGCGAATTCGCCCTTCGTGATCAGCCGAGCACAGCTTCTAGCTTAACTAATGCTGCACATATAATGAGACAAGGTGCCGAGTGCATATGGATCGTATAACGTGCACTTCCTGGCGTGTACCGAGCAGCCGCGGACGTCCAAATGAATTAGGTGCGCATCCAGAGGCTGCTTTACATACACGATACGCCTGAGGTGTTGGCACGTGCGCTGATGACATCGGATATCCTCCTTTTTGCTTCACTTATCCTTACGCAATTAGCCGAGCAGTCGCATAGCGTTAAACATAGAAACAGCAGCAGGTATACCATGGGTTATTTCTGGAGAAGACTGAAACGAAGTCGCCGGCGGGCAAAGCGCACACCCGCACCACCGAGCTAGGAAAACAAACGTCGAAGAATTGATACCTGTTACTGCAGATGTCGCAAAACAGACGGTGAGTAGCACTAAGCGTGCCGGTAGCGAGCTGTTACTACCGCAGCCGAGGAAAAGTTACAGTAAATTATAATGGGATAGGCGCTCTTGCTATTTATCTGTCTTCCTGTGTTCCTTTGCGCAATTCAAATTTATTGTGAACCAACCAGCCCCACAGCAAGTACTTCTGAAAAGTTGTTCCCATTCAGAAATGAAAAGTGGTAGTGTCCTCCGCGTCATGGAAAGTAGAATGTGGCGATCTCAAAAATGAAACTGCGGGAAAGCAATGCACTCACAGATATGCGAGTTTCAGGTTGAGGTTGAGTTTGTATCAAGCGACTGGTGTGTTTAGCCACGTGTGTTCTTATATTACACTTAAATGCTGAATATAATCCACAAATCAGGCACATACCTGAGACTTGAACGATCTGCAACTAAATGCAATCCCCTATAACAGTCAACAGACAGCTCCTGCTGTCACCATCTGGAGTACAAATCCGAGTCCTTGAGGATCTTTAAAGGAAGGCTTGAAGCCTCATTTCTGCATCAGTGTTTTTCTCGCGGGTAAACAATGTCCTGAAGGGAACTGTGTGGGGCCCTTGTATTCTTGAGGGAAGCGAACGACAAACACCTTTCCGCATTGTACACTGGACAGCACATAACAAAATGTTCTACATAACCGCACGCACCACGTGTGGAACATAGCGGAGACGATGCCGCACCCGACTTACACATCCAGGCAGGGGTACGAGCACAGCCAGTGCGTATGCGATGCAGTAATGTGGCCTGTGACATGCAGCATCGAAGAGGGAAGGTGTAGAAGCAGTTCACTGCCGACAAACGATTCAGATTCGACCGTCGAATGAGCCACACGATACGCCATACTCGTACAGATGCCATCGTGACGCTGCAATACGTAAAACCACTGTGCAGGCAGACAGTCCAAGCCGCGGAATTCTTGTCCTCCTCCCTCACTCTTTCTGCGTCTCCTTTATAGGTTACGTGGTTATTTTTTATGGTGTAATTTGTTGTTGACAGGCAGGCATATATTTTTTTCTATATAGAATGGAAATTTCCAGCTGTGTAGTGAGACCTCCTGGGCACAGTATACGCTCCCTTCGTATCCTCCACAATCCTACAGCCTCTATAGCCCTATACACCCGACATAAATTCCTCAATCACGATCTTTATTTCGCAGAAAATTTTTTTATCGGATATTATAATTACTCCCTTCCCAAACTATTCATTTGTTTCCTTTACAGTGTATTGTACACCGGAGACAGCCGCCGCGGTAGCTGAGTGGTTACGGCGCTCGGCTGATAGCTAGCCCGAAAGACGCGGGTTCGATCCCGGCCGCGGCGGTCGAATTTCGATGGAGGCGAAATTCTAGAGGCCCATGTATTGTGCGATGTCAGCGCACGTTAAAGAGCCCCAGGTGGTCGGAATTCCCGGATCTCTTCACTACGGCGTCTCTCATAGCCAGAGTCGATATGGGACATTAAACCCCCAAAAACCATAAAAGCCATTTATGCCGGAGCCTGCGTGAAATATGTCTTCTATCAATCATGCTGTCAATGGTGGCTGCTACCAATAATGAAAGGACGAAAGAATGGAGCCGAAAACCGAAAAAAATATTTACAGAATGCGACACCTGCTGCATTCTGTTGGCTGTTTCACCTTTTGTGTCGGCCGCCTTGAATTTCTAGACTGGCTAATAGCCCCCACGCATTGGCTACACCTAGCTTTGGGACCAAAGACGAGGCTTTCTATACATAGGATCAGAGCAGTGCATCCGAAAAAGAATTGCTGCCAAATACGGTCTGTGCTACCACTCAGACATGGCCGGTTGACAGCCGTCTCTGATGAAGAGTTACACGAACATTGCTGGCTTTTATAACGCCTCACCAGTTTGTGGATAATTGGTGTGATCACCGCTACCTCTTTGGAATGTCTGGAGGGCATTCTCTTGTTTCTGGGGTTCCTAAAAAGCACACTTTTATACCTAGAGGTTGTGGCGAAGCTGTAACAATGTTTTCTTTCCCTCAGAGGTTTGGTTACATTCGTGCAATGATCCTTCAACATAGAATTCGATCATCGACGAGTGGGAGCTCAGGCTGCACAAGGAACATTCATCAATGGCTTAAACGTCATTCAAAAACTTGAAATTGATTCCACAGTGACGTCACCGAAACAATCAGTGCAGTATTTGATAATGCAGCTTGAATATGCTGAGAATATGACCGTTAAATGCGGAAGCATGGTGCTCCCTGTTAGGCCGTTAGCGATAGTATACCGAGATCGTTGTGATGTATGGTATGCTGCTGGTAATCCACAACCTTGGGGATGAGCTGAGGCTTCCTTCCTGCGACAATATTCATAGTTTGTTCTCCAGAATTATCAGGTACGTCAGAGTGGCTGCTGGCCAGATCAAAATCGGAATCAGGGGAATTTCTCTCAGCCCGATAGGCATGCACCCGCTCTAAGATGTGCGCTGTATGTTAGCTCCTCAGACAAGAATAGCTGCCAATCTTCGAGTTCGTTCTAGACCACCCCAGGCAGAGCAAACCCACTTACGAGTAATAAGAACAGTTATATCATAAACATGGGTAATCCAAAGCGTCGACGCCAGTTCTGCGACTGGCCGGCTATAGCTGCGTCTTGGTGCGACGGTGAAACGTTTGGAAGCGGATACGTTGCACTAGTACTCGGGCGTGTAGATCTTTCCCGGTCGACTGGAAAGTCTGCCTAACGTGGACTGCGTCTCTGCGGAAGCCTTCTTAAAGAATGGGCAGCGGTCTACCACTGCTAAACACGAAATATTGAGCGAGAGCACAATTTGTTTCAGATGTACACGACCGCCACGCACCTGAAGGCGCGATTGAGGCTTCCACTGACCCCATGGAGACAGTTATATGCGTTTTCTACTTTTTCATCGTCAACGCCAATTTACCCAATGTACGCCGGCGGCCTAAGCCCCAGTGCCGCGATTCTGGAGCAGTGTCATCAATGCCAACGCGTATTGTTCTATAGTGCTACGTTTCTGGCACAACGTTGTCCACGCCAACGCATGCGGAGAACATATCTTAGTCACTGCCGCCACATAGCTCAAAGCGCGAATATTTGTTTGATAGTAGTATTAGTTAATGCAGAAAGCGATATGCAGTGCACAGCGCGAGTGTGTGCTGCAATTTAATACGAGGCGCGTTCGATTGCGGCGATAGCGCAGTGCTCTCGCGCAGTGGCCAGCAAAGCTGATCTGTTAGCGCCGCCGTAGGTTCGTATCCCAGCCGCGGATATTAATTTCCTTTATTTTTATTCATTTATTTGACTTGTCACACACCAAAAATATCACAAGCATAGAAACAACTCAAGCGTACAATCAACGCAAGATTCCGCTCATGGTTTACCCATCGGAATAGGGCTTTGGTACTAAGAGAAAAGATGAAAAAGACATCGCGTGTTTGTGCTGCCAAAGACACAAGTGTGAATGCACTTTGTGTAGAAAGCCCAAGTAAAAATGTGAAATTCATCACACGGCGCCTACATTGCAGCTGTCTACACCTCTAATTAAAAACAAAAGGTGTGCGAACAGCCCCTCAACAAACACAGCCAGTCCTGTTAAAGGAGGAAACCCTGTCTCATTTCGGAATAGAAGCGCTAAGTAAATTGCGCGCGGATGCTTAAGATAATAAAAGGTGCACAATTTAATACAGGCATTCGCCACCAACAATAGACAAGGCGGGCTCTTTTAGTCTCCATTTGAAGCTCGTAAATGAGGGGAGAAAAATAAAAGCACGGCATAAAAAATTGTATGAAAAGGTAGTCTTTCAGAAAACGTGGCTGCGCGCTTGCAGCCGAGCGCTGCTACTTTTCTTATTGCACTGGCGAAATCTCCCCATCTGCCGCGGTCTCCTATGCAGCGCCTGCAAAGAAAGACTACGTAATCATGTTTGCTACAAATGGCCCTGGGCAAACTTTCACCGCAGATGTCAGACGTTTCTTGCTAATGTTGCGGCCCCCTAGTTAACCTGGCTATGAAACGCTTAGTCGGGCTGCCTCTTCATCATTGTTTTTTTGTTTTTTTCGGCCGGCGGGGCGGTGTGCTGTGGGGCTTTTCGTACAGCTGTGATTTGTAGCCCATGTTGTGCGAGATCAGCCACGCGCCAGTGTATTCAACGAGTAAGCATATTAACCCTGCCATTAAAGAGTATACGCAAGCCCGGTGTATGTGTGTATGGGGGGGGAGGGGGAGGGGGAGGAGTGGATTTATCTACATTCTTGGGTCATATTTTCAGGAATGGAAGAAACACCACGTTTCCAGAGCACATAGAGCTGATGACTTCGGATAGTTTCTCTGCGTGAGTTTGTGTTGCGCAATCAAGAGAAAGAAATGATTCCATACACTAACTACTAATGAGTTTCCCATGCCTGCATTTTTTCTGCGTCGTTTTATCGTTTTGCTTGTTTCATGCAAAGACATGATTGTTGCTTTATTATAAGCTCGAAGCTTGTAACATATTTGATTTCCTTTCCGTGATTCTTCTGAGTTATAAAACGAAGTCGCAGAGATATTATTACCGTGGAAAGAGTTATTTAAATTCAGCTTCTCTCCGCAAGAAATGCCTCTTTTTCCGCACGGTAAACTTGAACATCGCAAAACACAGCCATAAAGTTATTCAGTTTTACAGAAAGCTAAAGATTGGAAGGATTTATACGCAGTGTCTCCTTAGGACTTGCTATCTATCCAGGCTCCTGGTGTGCTGGATATTACTTCAGGTTCCTTGATATTAGTATTTGAGCCTATCATGTCTTTCTATCATGAGCCTATCATAGCGAAGGAAGAGAGGGAATGGCGGTGCAGTAGGTGGGAGTTAATGCCCACAGCAGTCGCCCGCAGTGTTCGCGCGTTTACTATGTCTTTTTTTCTTTTAACGTGCACGCTTGGCATATGGTCGACAAGTTTCTTTGTTTATTCGTGCGTAAGCACTAATCTGATCGGTACAAAACCCCGAGCAGTCTTTTTTTTTTTTGTCTGTTCGCAGCTGGCCTAGCGCGAGCGCTCGGTGATGATGATGATGATGATGATGATGTCCCCAGGCTTAATGGCACATACCCACGGCGGGGGATTGGCCAGGTCCCGCGACACTCCCCGCTCATTGTCGTCTTCCACGTAGTGCAAATCCGTCCTTTATCACTTATTCGAATCTAGTAAACATTCTCTGTTTTTTTTTTTTGACGAATTGATTGTTAAAAAATTGGCAAAGAATATGCACTGTTTTATGAGTATTGCAGAGTGACCATGGAGGAAAGTTGACCACACTATATTTGAGTAAAGCTAGTGGTCACAGAGAACCATGCGTGGCAAATTGTGTTTCTGATTTATTTGATTTATTTGTTTCTTTCTGATGCAGAAAGAGGAGCTAGAGCAAAAGGCGAAACGCCTGACGATGGCTCTTGCCCCGCATACAGTTTGGCACAAGCGTTAAACATAGCTTTAAAAAAAGTTTCACAGCAAAATCTGGGGGAAATAAGAAGGGGAAAAAAAGGTAAATAAACCATGTAACGAAAAAATAACAGTATACAACAAACAATAATTCGTACATGCCGACACAAAATACATGGTACAAAGATTGAAAATATAACAAAATTCTGAACATGGTTGTTGCAAGCTTTGGAACAACAAAATTGCAACATCATAATAACAAAACAACAGCAAGATACAAAATGGTAATGCACTCCTAAAAAAATAGCAATTAGGGACAGAAACATGGCAGATTATGTGAGTTCTAAGTTATTTTCCAGCAGTAGAGCTCTAAGCCTGTTTTTGGAGACATTAGCACTAAGATCTGTTAATCCTAGTATTTTATTTAGAAGATTAGCTGTTTGATATTCAATATGTTGTCGTCAGGTTGTACGGTACTGAGGCGGTATTTTCCATGACTGTGACGCTCTGCCTCTGCGTACTAGAAAGAAGGTTGGGCGCCCGCATACTTCGGGGGCGTTCCGAATGCGCGAAATACAAAAAACAAAAAAGCTTTATGGAGAACCACACTGCTACATTCTTCACAGCCCAGGAGTATACTTGACACTATGCAATAAGATATGTGCATTATCACAATGCACAAACCCAGAACAATTTCAGGGCATACGCAGAGAACGGCGCGGTTCAGGTGTCCAACGATATAAGAGACAGATACTGCGCCATTTCCTTTCCCCAAAAAACCAATTATTATTATTATTATTATTATTATTATTATTATTATTATTATTATTATTATTATTATTATTATTATTATTATTATTATTATTATTATTCATACGCAGAGTACTGAGTGCTCTAAGTGCATCAAATGACGTATAATTTCTCATGCAGCCAAGTAGACGTGAGCTTCTCCGCTAAGCACACACTCCGCTCACTGAAAACACAGTTGACGCCGCGTTTCTCCTACCTGGCGACGTAATGGGAAACACTCCGAAAAGGGCGCGGTGCGTCGGCATTTGTCAAGTGAGCGTCACGTTTTTCCTCCGAAGACGAGCAAACGGCTTTCACGTCTAATTCATGTACGCCAGCGGGAGAAAACATGCCCGCGCTATTACACAGTACGCGCTAGACAGCCGCACTTGTGAGTCGCGGCGCGGTTCCCACGACAGCAATTAACGTCGTCTCATGAGGCAAGGGGAGAAACTCTCTCGGTGCCCCCCTAGACTCGCATAAGGCGAATGTAAGCACGACATTAGTGTCAGCGGCGCTTAGACTAGTCTGCGCTTGAGTTTTACGAACGCAATCGTCGTGCGTGTAGGGAACCACCGTGCCCAGTGTAAACATCGTCTGTGAAACAGCGATGCTCTCACGCTGGCTCAGGTTGCATAGTCACCAAATGAATCATATCGGTGCGTCACGTTTTAAGCACCGCAACGCCTAGGCACTGAAAACGTCGATAAATGCTATGAACACTTTATGAATGTGAGAAAACTAGTAGAGTTAATAAAGCAACTGTAAGCATTGTGAAAATAAAATAAGCAAACTAAGTTAACTTCTGACCGTCTAAGAAAGATAAAGTGGCGGACGCATACTCGAACCATGCAATGAATCAGTAGCGTAATTAATCCTTCACACACACTGATCTACAGTACGCCAGTTAAAATGTAGGGTGATTTTGTCCGTAGGGTTAGGGTTGGCGGCGAGTTATCCTTCAGCATGCCTTGTCAGTGTCTGGAACCGGCACTTCCTCTTCGCTTTCGGGAATATGTTGAGAAAAGAAATTTATTCTAGACTGCAGGGAATTGATAATCTTTTCATAACGCAAATGACCACGGTTGTCATTCCTATTGTCCTGAACGGAATACCACCGATCGAGAAGAGCTGGTCTCTGCTCTTTAAGTTACCTTCGTGAGCATTCGCTGTATTTTTCTTCATTTCAATTAAGGTAAGTAATTTTTAACAGGGAACTAATTTGCTTCTTACGAATCTCGTCGGCGGCAAAGATTTTCCGCACAGTGTAGCGCTAGAGGACAGGGCTAACTGAAGATCATTGAAACAGGCGTTTGAATATGCAGTAAAAGCGACAAGACTGATGATGATGTTTGTTGTGGTAATGATGATGACAATGACTATGCATAAAGTTGAAGTATGAGACATTCTTGTACTGGGTGCTGTATGCGTTACAGGGGAGAAAATAGAGATCCTTTGTCAGGGGATTGCCGGTCAGAAGTTGGAGCAGGTGCACGGAAAAAATTTAGCCGAGAATTCCGTACTGAAAGCCAAGTTCACAGCCTCATTAGTAACTATTCCCTACAACGCTAACAGGTCGCGCGAATGACGATGGCGGCGGCAAGACAAAATAAAAAATGTATTTTAAATTAATCAAGTATTATGGCAACGCGTGATGAGCGAACAAATCGTGCATGCGACCTAACACGGCATCAGCATAAAAATAAACAGTACCAGCCTTACTATGACGACATGGTCTGAGTAGCGCTCGGGGGTCTTCACTGTGCTAGCCCCACTTTTCAACTGTCTCGAAGCTTCAAAGATTATTTTTTTTAAATAAATACTAAAATAAGCGCTGCACTTCGCCCACCTGTTTCGGGCTCTGCCGGAACAAGATGTCATGTTGCTCCTTGTTGTCGCCGCTGTCTTCGGTCAACTCGAACTGCAGCTCCTGGGCGAACGCCGTGAACGTCGCGCAGACGCAGATGACGAGCAGACCGAGAACGCACCGTGCACTTCCAAGGCTCCCCATCGTTGAACGCTCGATGCCGCCGAAGTCGTCCCACGAAGACAACACGACCGGTCGGTACGGGTCAGTCTTGCGGCTCAGCTAGACCCTGTGACTCCTTCGTCAGACGCCGCTACGAGCGCACTGGGGTCGAGTTTCTGCTGAGTGTACCGACGAACTTCGCACCGACGCACGTACCTTATAGTAGTACGTCGTGTCTCCTCGCCACTTTGTACAAGAAGCAAGCGAAAAAGCAGAAAACTCGAGGGAGGGCAAACGACGGAGGCCAACCGAAGCCTACGCGGCACGCTCTCCTAAAACAAAAAGAAAAATACACGCCGGCGAAACGCTTTTCCTTGCCTTCTCCTTGGCATCAGCCGCGGCAATATCACAGAGAGAGAGAGAGAGAGAGTTCCACCCTTTTCCCGCCTCTCTGCCGTCATTAAAGCGAGCCGAGGAGGAGGAGGAATAGGTTTTGATATAAAGCGACTTCCGGAGCAGCTGTCCGACGTTTTCCAGCGCGGACTGCGTCGGTGGTGGCGTTACATTGAAGAAAAAGGCGCCGCGAAGACTGGAGTAGGGGGGTGTTGCGCGAGGCGTAGGAAGTGGATCGTTGTCTGCGTTTGCCTTTTTTGTTTTTTTTTTGCCGCCAGCTTTGAGCGATGCCCGCTTCGGGAACGGATGCGCCGTTTGACGAGTCCTTGAAACGTGACCGGCATCCGGACAGGCCACGAAAGAAGCGGCAGCCGTTAACAGTCGGTATCGCATGTTGCGTTGTTTCGTGTCCGGTGTAGATTGCAGTGTGTGTGCTACTGCGCACGAGTTGTGTAGTAAAGTCGAGGAGAGCTTTTGCGCTTCCTAAACGGGCAAAAATGCCAACTAAATCGGCGCATAAATTGAAGGAACGAACCAAACCCGTTGCCGCCTTTGCACGCGTTGCTGAGCTGGCCTACACTCGAATATGCAAATCAGCGAAGCGCCCTATCTAGCTATTCTTCTTTGGCATGCTCCTAACCGATTGCGGCTGGCCTGCATGCCATGACAAAAAAAAAGCGTTTGTTTTTCGCACACGATGTATACAGTTGGCCAAATATCGAACTGACAGTTTTATTCACAAAGTGTGCTGCAGCTAGTCCTGATTGCTTTGTTTCATACGAATTGAGGAGCCCAAATATAGAAACAGGGGTCTTTTTGTTTCTACTAGTTAGCACAGTAAATGATATTTGACAAAACAGGGATGCTTTCAGCACGTCCTTCGAAATAGTCGTGTCGACAGATTTCGCCTAAGGTGAAAAGGTCATGTGAAAAGGTAGAAGGAGGATCGTTCTAACCTCTGAGAAGCTCGATAGCTTTATCGGCATCTCAAGTGCCAGAATAAACCGAAGAAAAACAGACCCTGTGGCCTGGGAACCTTTGACTAGCCCTGCACCTTAGCAGTGGCGTGACAACATAGCACAGTGGATGCTGGTCAGCATGGATCGAAATATGTGAATCATTTTGAGCCGGTACTTAAGGCACTGAATGTGCTTGTCTACCAGTCAAGCTACGCAGATCTTTCAACTGTTCGTGTCGATTTTTTTCTAATTCAGAGAGTCCGGACCGCGTAGAATATCTGATACGGGTCCCAATTGGGATAATTTTTGGAAATGTGGCGGAGAGTTTGAAGGTTGCTTCACTTCCGCCATCGGTTGGCCCGGTGTTGCACTGCCTCCGGGATCGGCCTGGGTCTTTATACCGCGCGTCTTTACTATCCTGTCTTTCTATCCCATCTTTGGACTCTCCTACTATCTGCACGTGGTAGCGATTGTGGCTCGTCTTGAGCCAGTGTGCAGGCCTGTGCACTTTCCTTTTCTTTCTTCCTGGCAACAACAGACAGACACACCTTTAAATTCGTGGTGCTTCCTTCGGCTTCATGAGCTGTCTACCTCATAATGCTTGCGCAACTCTTTCATGCTGTCACACCACGTAGCGGCGGCGCTGGAGTCGTCTTGGACAAGAAAGTTGTGTTTGCCTGTGACCCAAACGCCACTTTTCCGGAATTGGGGACGAAACTTCAATCTCCGTTGCCCTTTGCTCGTCTCAGCTGCACTCGGTGGGGAGCTTTTCAGGACCGAATAAGTCGCGTTAGGACTCGCGACGTATGCCGCTATCGTGGACATCAAATGTTTGCGTAACTGTCGAGCAACACTTGGCTTTAAGACCGGCGAAATTTCTCTGCAACGTAACATGCTTCTCGCATTAGCAGATGGTTGGCCTCAGGGTCGTGAGGGATTGCTTTCCCTCATGCAAGATGCCCTCCTGCCGACCACGAAAGCAGACTTCGATCCTAAGCACTTTCCCAAACTTTGATTAGGGATCTGCCAAATGGTAATTGAAGAGGACATTTCTAATTCGTCCAACAAAAATGTTTGGTCCCACGAGCTACTGTAAAGGTAGTAGACGGTTGCTCCAACGTACCCCCTTTTTTTCAATATGACCGAGCAACAGGTTTTTGCTTCTCAACCTTATAACAGAGCTTTTATGGCACCCCTAAAGTACGAAAGGTGTCTAAAACGTGATGAAAAGATTCCACCTTACTTTTCGCAGAATCAGAGCTTAAGGGCTGCCGTAAGTGCTTCTCTACGCGGCTGAGAAACACAACACCGTTGCCCGGTTACTTTTGGCAAACACGGTACCTGTGGGCAATGAAGTATCTCCCATCTGAATTTACAATCACGAGATGTTATGAACGCGATACCAAGGTCGCTTGGCTATTATCGATTGCACGCGAGCCGGGATGTTGCCCAACTCTAAAAACACTGCCAAGTTGCATCGCATGATCATGCCCCTTCCCTCCACCGAGCAACGTGCACTGCAAGACGTCCTCCACACTGCGTCCCCAAGTGTTCGACTTTACCCAGACTGCATTGCTTTCCTTTTTGTTTCGCCTGTCGTCTGCATCACTAGATTAACACGGGGCAGGCCACTCCGATTGCCAGAAACGAAATGAAATTCTGCTGAAAGGTGGAATTTGAGTCTTGCCGCTCGTGGGCTGCATTTGTATAACTAAAGTGAGAAAGGAAGACGTTTCATGAAGATGTTGTGTCGATCATCGTGCCTTGAATACGATTACGAAAAAAGACCTATACATTTTACCCCACATTTTTGTGACAATGAAACTCTCTTC
Organism: Amblyomma americanum; assembly: GCA_030143305.2. Classification (NCBI taxonomy): domain Eukaryota; kingdom Metazoa; phylum Arthropoda; class Arachnida; order Ixodida; family Ixodidae; genus Amblyomma; species Amblyomma americanum. The sequence continues at coordinate 89,938 of JARKHS020012014.1, forward strand.
ACTCGACGTAGCATTTCTCGTCAGTTAATCTACGGTCTTTGCATTATCAAATCGCACTTCCTCCAATCCGACCGGGGGAAAAAGATTGAACAGGGCACCTAAGCTCTGCCTCAACGGTATGACGCGACAGCGTAGTGGGAGGCAATCAATTCTAAACAGTCTGACATTTCTGAACGGATTTGTAATTTTTTATTTTGTTTCAATAAGTAAATGATTAAATACACTCTCCAAATTATCTTAATTGTAAATGATTAAATACACTCTCCAAATTTTCTTAATTGGCGTCATCAAGCATAGACTTTTCATTCCGAGCATTTTGACACCTTTGAACCCTCTTTCACCAATATTTTATTACCTTAATTAATCAATTATTTGCAATGATTTCATTAACTCGTCATCGCCTATCACCAGAGGTGGGCATTTGACCTCAAAAACCTGGGCCTCACCTCAACCTCAAAAAGAATTTGCCGACCTCACTCAACCTCATCCTCATCAGTTGAGGTTGAGGTCTCCTTAGATGCCCTCACCTCACTTTCCCAGAGGCCACTGCTGACCTCACTCAACCTCACCTTAACCTAAAATTGTGAGGTTGAGGTCGGCTGCTCGACCTCAGAACACAAACGAAAAACAAAGCAAAAAGCGATTAAGAAGTTTTTCAGTTAAAAAATTGGAGGTGGTTTAGCTCTAGTTAAGCCTGGAGTGACGCGATAGCTACACCTGGCCGAGTGGAACTTGCTTTCGCCGCTCCGTTTCGCTGGGCGTTCTTTCTTCATCTTCGTCGAACTTGACATGGCGCATGCGCACAGCTGTGGCAGCTCGGTTTCGCCGGTGCGCCGCGCCGCCGTCAGCACCAGCTGCTCCTCACCACGTGGCTGATCACGTGACCAACCAGGGGACGAACCACATGATCAGCCAAGACACCGCGCCGCCGGCAGCTGCTCCGCACCACGTGACAGCGTGGCGGCAACGCCACGCTGAAGGCTCGAAATGCTACCCTAATGTAGCTATCCCTACAAAACAATTTTCAAAATCCTGTGAGACAGGAAAGCCAAACTGATGATGGTATAATTTAATAAGGTGTGCACAGACACTAATGATATTCACGCAATAGGAGAAGCTTATAATCTGGAATGAACCATCAGAGAGTAAATGGCCTGCGGGCAGGGGTGTCCCATACGCGGGTACCCCAGTATGTCGGTGAGTACTTTATGTGTGTCAATATTTGGGAACCTGCTTCTTGTATACTTGTTCGTATTGGAAGGCTCTCGCTCATTCACGCACGAACCGGCAAATGACAAACACAGTCCTTCTACAAAATCTACCAGAAATTGGGAGGAGGGGGTGGTATTCACGATACCCTTTTCAGGCTTGAGAATAGTTACCGAATATAAAGCAACTGGTCGTCGATGTACTTTCCAATGCGACGGTTATGCAGACGGATATCAGTATCTTTCAATTTTCTAGCTCTATCTGGCATAGCGAGAATGCTCTTTTCAGTCCACTGTATGTTGCCCTCGAAAGCACTTAACAAGCTGCGACTGTAGTACACCAACAGAGGCACGTTGTAATGTTGTAAGCGAGCGGCTTCTTTTATTAATGTGAAAGCATTAGATGGCTCACTTTCAAGGTCATATCCGCAAAAAAGTGTCCGCAAGAAACGGCGTCATGCGACGTCACGAGCCGCCGAGTCACGCGACGAAGATGATGATGTCACGCAATTAACTAATGCGAATTAATATAATTAGGTGACGCTAAGAATAATCAGCATAATTAGTGATGACATCATGTGAGCGTGACGTCATACCAGGTCACGTGACAGCGATTTAATGTGCCATCAAACCTAGTCACGTGACGACGCTGTAATATGACATCACAGCTACTCACGTGACAACGATGTAATTTCTCGCCGTACCAGAATTAGTGTGAGATTCGAAAGGGGAAGTCAGCGATCAAAGGCTTCGACGGTGTTATACAGGTTTTTCTGGCGTCATGCTTTTTTAATCAAATCTGCAGGTGTCCTTCTTAGGAACCACCTGAACCACATTCTCTCGCCTGTGCCGACTACACCAGTTTCTGTTAAGTCAGCTTGTAATGTACAGCAGGATCCCCTTTATTCGACTGCAAGGCAAGAGCCATGACATCTGAAGCGGCAACGAGCATGAACACGAAGCAGTCTTGCTTGGGGCCATCCGCGCTGCGACGAATTTATTGCGTGCTTGTTGGACTGAGCTTATTTGTTTGCGGCATCACACAAATCTACCGCGGGTCAACGTGGATTACGTGCTTTGCGCGCTCCCGGGAGTTTGAGCCGACCGGCAGGCAGCCGGGTGCTGCGCCAGCGGGGCAAGGGGGAGGAGAGTGGCGTGCTGTGACAGTAACACTCCTTCCGGGAAGACCAGAGGGGTGCGTCTTCCTGTAGGCTCGGACTGAACGGACATTACGCCGCAGGACCGGAAGCTAAGAAGGAATGGGGGCATCCGGTTGTCCAAACAGGGGAAACCGAGCACCAAGCGTCATTGCATGAACATTGCTGTGGTGCTCAGCAACTCCGCTTCGGAAGCGGCACTCGTCGGAGTAACACGTGGCAACTTGCAAAAATTCTCGACCTCAAAATTTTGACCTCACAGAATGAAGACCTCACTCAGCCTCAAACTCACGAGTGAGGTTCAGGTCTGATTTGCTGACCTCACTCACAAAATTTCGAGCCGTCGCCGACCTCAGCTCAACCTCACCTCACGATGTAAAGTTGAGGTCATTTAAAGGCTGAGGTCCACCTCATTAGATTGGCCACCTCTGCCTATCCCACACCAATCAATCATTAACCACTAGAACCACAAATTACCATGACACAATTTTTTTAAGCAGCACCCGATTTTTTTCGACTCTCGGCGCCGACTACTACTACGCCGACGGCTTTTCGACGAAACCAGTTCTATACGCTAACGCGTAAAAACTTTTGTGGCCCCCAACGGACTGTTCGAATTCAGTTTAATTCGGTTTGGTTTGTGCAGTGCGCATGCGACGTTGGAAAAGTTTGAAGAGGCCATGAGTGCGTTTTTTCAGTTCGTTTATCAAGTTGGGTATTAAGCAACTTAGCATTGCATGTCAAGAACTGCCACTGTTCCCCTCGGTTTCATCTGGTCAGCATTATCGGTCGGGGGAAATCAAGACGTGAGCGCGAGCTGCTGGAAGCGTTCTTGATCAGGAAAAATAAGCAGCTATGCGTAAGTGAACCGTGTATCTTAATCACTGAAAAGGAGTTTAAATTCTTATCATCCTAAAGTGTCTCTCACCGTGTCCAAAATGTGCGCTTGCGCACGAAGCATGTATAAATGTGGCTGAATTCCTCGCAATAAATCAGTTGTAAGTTCAGCGTTGTTGTTGTGTGGGGGCCTACTTCCTCTTGTCCGGCGTCCATTTCGCTGGTTCCACCATTGCGAATTATGAACCAACTAGCCCAGCAATTTACTCTATATTGAACTATTATTCTAGTACTTTGGGCTCTTTTCTTTGTTTTCGTGCATCTTCGGATGTGTTATCTTCCTGCGCCAGCGCTACTGCTTTGACTACATGTAAGGCAAGAGATCTGTCACGCTGCCTTAGGTGTGGCGTTCCGCCGTTAGAAGTTTCCCAGCTCTTAGGCCCTCTACTACCTTTTTTAGGCCACTGGAAGCGTGTCTGCAAGATTCTCAAGTCGCAGCGTTAGCAGCAGGTCAGAAGTTTGTGGGATTGGCTGTTGTACTTCTGCCTTCAGTTCGGGCATGCCTACGCGTCTTCAGGCAAGCATCGGGAGCATCTTTGCCTTGCAACACTACTTACTGAAGCCTACTGGTATGATCTTCGGCGAGGTCTGCCCAAGGAAACGAGACATAACGTGACTGGCACACCAGTAACGTACCTTGAAGGAGCCGCCCTTCCGTCAGAATTCGACAACCTCCTGAAAATCGGTCCTAAGTACTACTTAGAGGCACGGGCCGCAAGCACGAACTTCTGGCAGCGGTGCACAGAGTGGCAGATAAGGCCCCTTCTGAGGAGAAGACACACTGCGTCTCGGAGGGAGTGAATTGCCTTGTGTGGAGTTGGACTGACCGCCGTACAGTGGCAAAGAACTTGAGCCCCTTGTTCGGCCACTTCAAACAGGAGGGTCTCAGCCTCCTGCAAGCAAAGAAGGTGGGTTCGTGGTTCTTCCCTCCTCTTTCCAATACAAGGGCGAGCGAAGCTTTTGAGAAGAACTTCAAGAAGTCGGATTTAAAACCACGAAAGGCTAAGGCGTCAGCCTGGAGGCTTCTCAATCGGCTGAATTTGGGGAGACTGGAAAAGGAAGTTTGAAAATGTCATCCGGACGTCCTGCTTGTGTTTTTGACTGCAAAGACCCATAAGCCTGATTACCCTTTTAGGGCTATTGTCACAGAAGAGGGTTCTTGGCAAAAAGTGGTCTCCAACTATCAAACACTTCTTCGAGGGCCTGCTGCTAACGGATCTGTTTCTTGTGCAGGGCTCAATGAGCCTGGTGGAGTGCCTACGCAGTGGGCTTCCCGGCGCTAATGCAGCTTTATCAGTGGACACTGCGGATCTGTTTTATTATGTGCCCCATGAAGAACTTTTCGTAGCAGTTCGCGAATTAATTGAATGTACTGGGACGATTTCCTTCCAGAATAAGTGCGGCATCAGTCAGGAATCCTGTCTTGAACATATAAAACTGTATTTAAACTCAACAATTGTACAAAAACGAGGGATCTGTATTGGCTCCTGTGTAGCGCCAGTTATTTGCAACATATTTTTAGCGGTTTTTGACTCAATGCTAGTGAGCTCACTTCAAGACACACGTGTAGTAAGGATTTTTAAATAAGTCGACGACTTTTTGTATTTTTGAATTTAACAAAAACTGACCAGCTCAACGTCGTGGCGGACGAGATTATAAACGTTTTAAGCACCTGTTCTAAGAACTTAGTTTTTACCAAAGATGTGCCGATTGACAAGACCATTAGGTTCCCAGATTTAGAATTGACTTTTTACCTGATCGACACGTGTGTTGGAAATATGCACCTAGGTCTAAAAAGGTGCTTTTGCCGTTCGATTCAGCACATTCGAAGTTGGTAAAGCGAACCATCACGAACTTGTGCTTTGTAAATGCTTTAAAGAAAAGCGGTCCGCATATGACGCAACAAAGTCTGGCGAAGCAAGTTGACCGCTTGAAAACCTCGGGGTTTCCCCCGTCGGGTTTGCTGGCGGTCTGTGAAACCTTGGGGAGAAGTGAAAAAGAGTTCTAAAAAGCCCGCAGGCCCATTGGAAGAGGATGAGAAGACGACTGAAGTGCTCCCCTACTTCCACAAGACGTCACATGGGCTGAAAAAGTGGCTCAAAAATTTGGCATCACTTTGGTTTTTTTCTCTGCCCCGCGAAAGCTCTCCGGTTTGTGCGCCCAAATCTCTGGTGGCCAGCAGCAGACTGGCGCTTGAACCACTAAGCACCAGACGAAGTTCAGGTGCGCAGTGGGGGTGGCTTACTCCAGCTCATTGTCGTGAGAAAAAAATATATCTTGGGTAAACTGGAGCGTGCCTAAACGAACGTTTAAGGCAGCACCGAACAACTTTCGGCACGGGCACGGGAATGAATTTAGCATTGAATATCAAAGACTGCCACTGTTCCCCTCGGTTTTACCTGGTCAGCATTATCGGTCGGTAGAAATCTAGACGTGAGCGCGAGCTCCTAGAAGCGTTCTTAATCAGGAAAAATAAGCAGATATGCGTAAGCGACCCGTCTATCTCAAGTTTCTCTCGCCTAGTCATTGTGTGCGCGTGCGCAGGAATCATGTATAAATGTGGCTGAATTCCTTGCAATAAATCAGCTGTAAGTCCAGCGTTGTTGTTGTGTGTGTGCCTACTTCCTCTTGCCCTGAGTTCATTTCGCCGGTTCCACCATTGCACGTTATGAACCTACTAGCCAGCAATTTACTCTATTCACGTATATTCCTTCCATGTTCTAAATATACATAAGGAAGCGTTTTATTACGCTTCCCTCCTAGCTTTACTGCTTTTACTTTCATTTTCCTTTCCACAATTATCTCCTCTCTCTAGCTCCTTTCTTTATAATTTTTTCTCTCTTCTCTCCGACTCGTCCTTCTAGGGGAACCTGCGCTTCCAAGGTGGCACTCCAACTGTTTCATTCGGTGACTCAAAACTGCTTTTGTCAGCCGCTTGGGCCGCTGCAAACGCGAGAACCCATTCTGCGCGCTTAGATACCCGCGTTTGGCTGACAGCATTCATTGCCTACCTTCTCTGGGCGTAGCCCAGATATCTGACGCACGGCACGTGCGCCTTCGACAGAGCGCGGAGGCTCACGCCAATTAGCGCCTCAAGGTGGCGCGGAAAAGTACTAAGATTACTACCCAAAACTGCTTGCTCTTCTCCTTAGGCAGTGTGTTATGGCGCTGCAATCGGCACCGCAAACTTCAGCGCAAGTTCCCGTAGAGTAAAAAAGAAGGGTTGGGTAGAGATTTGAATTTGAAGTCGATTTAAGTCGACCGCTTTCCGTTGTTGCTCTTGTGTACTTGAGTAGGCCCTTAGCCCGCCGCGGTGGCTCAGTAATTATGGTGCGCGGCTGCTGACCCGAAAAACGCGGGTTCGATCCCGGCCGCGGCGGTCCCATCTCGATGGAGGCAAAACGCTAGAGGCCCGTCTACTATGCGATGTCAGTGTACATTAAAGAACACCAGGTGGTCGAAATTTCCTGAGCCCCTCACTACGGCGTTCCTCCTAGCATGAGTCGCTCTAGGACGTTAAACCCCGCAAAATCATAAACGAATGAGTAGGCCTGTATATACATCGCAATGACCAGCGCGTATTCCAAAGTGGGAAAGCAGTAGTAAATAGGGGTATGCAGACCGCTCTCGAGGACCACAATTTTGAGTGGGTGATTCCCTCGGAGCAGGCAGTTTTGGCAACGAAGCGCCGGGCTGGTAGATGGTTAACCTACAGTCCTGATGGTGTTCACCCTCTGCGCGATCCGACCGGGGGCGTCTTGCGCATTGGGCCTTGCGCTTGAAAGAATACGATTTTTTTTCTCTCCTGCGATACCATTCGTCGCCAGAGTGATGCAGATTGTTTGTCGCGCGATCCGTTATCGATAACGCCTAGCAGTGAACACAACTTCGAGGAGTGCTCAGCTTAGTTCTCCGCGGCGCTCCCACATGTGTAGAGCGGCGTTCCGTCGAGATCAACGCAACGGCCGTATCTCAAACCATTTCTTGATGCGGCCCACAGGGGTTCAGGTTCAACGCCGTTCATTATGTATACCGGAGTGCTTTACGAAAACTACTTTGTCGATTGCACTCGCCTTCATCTGGTTGGGCTAGAAAGTCTCCGCAGTGATGTTCTACTCGCCACACGCAATGGCATTGCATCCAGTCTCCTCGGCATCTCATGCACGGTGCACAAAACCCGTTAGACGAGGAAGCAAACCATTGCGAGCTGCGACCAGTACCAACGTCTGAAGTCCCGCATCACTCCTCCTTCGCGCCTTTTACAGCCGGTCAAAGCACCATTGTCACCTTTATAAAAGTCGGAGTAGACCCGCTTGGCGCATTTTCTAATCTTCGCATGGCTACCGGTCGATGAGCACGCATCTGGGTTATCTGACAAGATACGTAGAAACAGCCGCCCTCGTTACCGCTGAGCAGTTGACGTGTCGCCTTTACTGCTAACGTCCATTATTCTTCGTTTATAACTACTTACAAAAAGTACGGTGGGGCAGCCTAAAAGAATCTAAACAATTAAGTCCCTGTCTGTGCCACTACGTATAACAGACTTACATAACTACTTACAGTGAATGGAAGTTATCTGCTGACGTCGGTCAGGAAATCGTTGAGCTGTCCGGCTCAAACTGCCGCCGCTCCATGCCGTACCATCCGCCGGCAAACAGTTTCTTCGAACTCACAGACCGCACCCTGACTGACACGCTATCTATGTATACCCTATCGGACCGCAGTAACTGGCACGCCAACGAGCGACACATCGTTGAGGTCACACGTAGTTCAGGAGCCTAGCTTGGCGTAGGATGCCAATGCGTAAGAAGTTTGTACCGGGCATTGTTCAGTGCGGCAGCCCTTTTAGGGTTCACTCTTCGCATTTAGCCGTTGTGTTTGTTTGCCTGAAGAGTGCTTTGTAGGAGTCTGCCCATCGGTTGTGAGCAACCTGGCAGGTATATATACTTTATGCCGTAGATCGCATAAGAGGTATTTCCCGCAGCTTCCACCCTCACCGTTTGATATTATTGTTCCTCTATGGCGCTCGCGGAAATACAGGACGTACTATGTCCGCCGCTATGGAACAGGGTGGCGCTGGTGAGCACACTCAAGTATCGGTTACACTACACATAAATACCCACAAAAGCAGAAGACTGGACAGCCGTCACGCAGCTCGGGTGGTAGAGCACCGGACGCGAAATTCAGAGGTTGTGGGTTCGAATCCCACCAGCGGCACATGGCTGTTTTTCAAAAGGGTCGAAAATTGGGCGAGTTGGTACGAATTCATAGTGATGTGGCACCACAAGGACAAGGACGTAGACGGAGTGACGACAACACAAGTGCTCACTAACAACTGACAAATTTACTAGAAGCACAGAATATATAGAATCACAGAACAGAAGAATTTATAGAACCACAGAACAGCCTTAAAAAGGTAGCTCACCGTTATGAGGTCGACGTGGTATTTTTGACCGATAATAAGGTAGGGCGGATACGTGCCGCCATTGAGAGGTGTGACGCACCTCGGGCGGGAAGAAAAGCTTGTGGTGTCCAGCATTCCGATCCGTTTGTGGACTGTGCTTGCGGAGTAGTCTATACTATTCCCCTGACGTGTGGTAGATATTACACGGGCCAGACGGGACGCTGTCTAAATGTACAGTCGGGAGCAAAATGAAGTCGGCCGATGAATGGAAGTCGCCATCTTGGCTGCCACTTGACGCTGAGATTGATAACCTTAAAAGATCATTAAACTCATGATAACAGGTAGATTCGTGGTGCTTATCACGTGTCATTGCCGGGCGCTTTTGTAACCTTGTTCTGGACTGCGCATGTAACCGTTGGTTGTTTCTAAATATATATTCTGTGCTTATAATAAAGTTTGTCAGTTGTTAGTGAGCACTTCTGTTGTCGTCACTCCGTCTACGTCCTTGTTGTGCCACATCATTATGAATGGGTTGTTTTTCCTTCTGCTTTAAATAAGTTATCTTTAAAAGTCATCACCTTCTTAATCTCTCACTGATTAACACCATAAATTAAGAAAAAACATCCTTTTTAGTTTTGATACGATTCGCTTTTATATATATATATATATATATATATATATATATATATCTCAAAATTCGACCACTGCGGCTGGGATCGAGCCCGCGTCTGTTGGTGCAGCAGCCGAGCGCCATAACCACTCCGCCACCGCGGCGGCCACCGAGAAGTGACATTTACTGCGCTCTTTGCTTTCCTCAAAAAGCACGACTGATTCAAGGAATATTTGATAACCAGGCTTGGAAAGAATCAAAGCGGCGCATAGGCTTTTGTTTAATGGCCGAGGAGGTAGGCATTGCTCTCGCGATAGTGGGAACAACAGCAAACACGATTATAAGTAATTCGAAAACAGCGATCGCGGCGACCGCTTTTCGATGCTGCCGAAACTCAATGGCGCCCGTGTGCTCTGCGACCCTAAAGTTAAATCCCCGGGTGGTCGAAATTATTCCGGAGCCCTCCACTACGGCACTACTTCCTTTTTTTATTTCACTAGCACCTTTATCCTTTCCCTTAATGCGCGGTTCCGGTATCCATCGAGATATGTGAGACAGTTACTGCGTCATCTCCTTTCCTCAAAGCCAATTTTCATTATCATTTCAACGTAGTTAAACCGAGTAGATGACGAAAGCGTGCGTTGAAAATTAGTTTGAGCTAGAGCTCTACTCCTCGTACAGTGGCCGGATTACGCAACTGTCAATTAGCAAAGTTGTCAAAAACTTTTCCAAAAAGCTGTCAATTAGCCTCGCTCCTATTGGTGGGCCGTGGCCGGCGGCCATTTTGCGTTTTTCGTCATGGGTGGCTGCTGGTTACGCCACGGATGTGGCAAAAGTGGTGACGTTGCACACTTAATTATGCAGGCGCTAATTGACAGTTTTTTTGTGACAGCCTCGAGGCGGTCAATTTGACCGTTGCCTTTGTGACAGAAAATGGTGGCGGTGTACGCGGCCATACGACTAAGCCGCCAGTGCGAGCAAAGGCGAAGGAGGGCGCACGAAGACGCGTTTGACTATGTTTGACTTGCCGGACGAGCTGTTTCGACGCCTTTTTCGACTGGAGAAGCAGACGGTGGAGCGGCTGTACGACGAAGTCGTCGATGAACTGGGAGGCTCGCGTGCGAGCGCGTTGTCGGTGCGGCGGCAGGTGCTATGCGCACTGCGGTTCTTTGCTACCGGCAGCTTTCAAGCTGCCGTTGGTAATGAGGCGTACGTCTGCAACGCACAACCGACGGTGAGCAAATGCGTACAGCGCGTGTTGGAGGCAATTTGTAAAGTTAGTGCGCAGAAGGGGTGGGTTCCGTCGTCACCTGTGTGACACACAGCTACATATAAATAAGACACGCTTACACTGGCAAAGCACTTCATTTTTCATAGCAAATGGCACTTCGTGGTCGTCTTCTGTTTCCCAAGGGAAAAGAAACAAAAACCAATCGTCACATACTGCAACACCTCACCTTTTGGAATTTTTGTAATCGATCGAAAGAGCCGAACAACACAGACTTCAACAAGTTGTCTTCGTCGATTTCGTTCCGTGCGCTCCTTGCAAGTTCGCTCGGCAGGCACGTGGCCTTCACTGCATTCGTTCACATTTTTCTGCGCACTTAGGTCAACCGCACAGTAGCTTCGTTTCTGGCGCCGCGTAAAAAAAAAAATAACACGGCGTGGAATCGGCTGCTTTCGTGCAAAGCAGCTTGACGTTTTACCGCTCTCAGCGCATCCCCGCGGCAGCAAAAGTTACCCACCAGCAAATTTAAAAGTACAACTTCGAACGCTTTTTGTTATGCTTACTATTTTACAACTTTAAACACAATCTTTTGGCAAAATAAAATATTAGTTACTTTTATTGCTGCGTATTTCTTAAAATATTTTTATAAAAATTTACCAGACGGCCCCTCGCCGTGCAAATAAATTCTCTCGGGGCGCCGCCCTCCTGTAATTGGCTGATTCCTCATTGCGTCAAGCGGTGACGTCTCATCGTTTCGTCATTTTGACGTCGCTGTCAATAACTTTTGAAAAAATTAGTGACAGTTACGTAATACGGCCCCAGATTACGATGTATGAGTCAATGACCTTCAATGCCTCACGAGGTCAAAAAGTAAACTGCGTGGTTGTACTGCTCAAGCTATGGTAGTGTGACCACGTGATCATATGACTTCGACCGTTGGGTACCTGACCTTGACCTTGACCCTTGACCCTAACGTTTGATTTGAGACAGTGTAGACCATGCTTAAGAGAGGTTTCGCTTGTGCAACAACGTTCAGGCCAAGGTTCAAGGTAAGAGGGCTCCGGAATAATTTCGACCACTTGCGACAGACAGACAGAAAAACTTTATTTCGCAAGTGAGTTTTAGACCCTGTTTGATCCATGGGCCACTGCGCGGTCCCGCACTGCATCATGTTGGTCATGTCGGGACATGACATCGGCAGCCCGAGTCACCGGAGCAATCTGCGATGTCGGGTCTGCAGACATGAGCAAGACCTTCCAGACCTCCCAGCTCGAGATGGCGTGCTGTCCCTGCGGGGGAGGGTCAGCAGGGCAGCCGAAAAGAATGTGGGAGAGTGTGGCGTGAGGGTCACCGCATAGGGAGCATGCGGGGGAAGTCTCACAATAGTGGGATAACAGCTTAGGGGATGATAGAGAGCGGGTCTGGTGGTGGTGATGGTGAAAACATTTATTAATCATAGAGAGAGGTATTGAAGGTCGTGACCTGAAGGGTCACGCCCATACAACCACTACGTGAGATGCCTAGTCAGGCACCCCATTGACGGTTGCCGCAGCCCGGGCGCGCTGCGTTAGGCCCTTTGGGCCTCGAGGGTGCAGCAGCCGGACAGGGTCGCCTCCGAGTCCTCTCGGGTTGTGTTTGGGATAAGGGGGTATATAGGGATGGGTTCTGCTGGCAGGCCGACACCATGTGGTAGGTGTCAGACACCTCCCCACAGTGTGAGCACCGCCCGTCGAATTGAGGATCGAAATGCTTTAGAGTTGCCGGGCACAGCATCGTGTGAGTGAGCAGGCGCAGGAGTACCCGCTCGTTGGCCTTCCCCATCCCTTTGCCGTAATTGTATATTTAGTTAAAAGTGTAAATCGGATTGAAATCGGAGTCCTGGTCAGTGTCGGGTCCCGTGGGAAATGCCCGGAGAGAAAGAGCGCGGACGATGGCGTCGGCTGCTTCGTTTCCGCGGAGGCCTTGGCGACCTAGAGCCCAAACGAGAGATCGGTGCGCAGGATCCGAGTCTAGGCTACAATTGTGTTTGATGCGATAAGCCAGGGGAGTAGCCCATGGTCTCTCGACGTTTCGACAAGCCCCTCGCGAGCCGGTGATTATGTATTTTGAGGAGGAGTCGGAGGCTGTCAGGGCGATAGCAACCTCTTCTGCGTGAATTTCTGACTGGGTCTTGAAAGCTAGGCCGTCTACTGTTTTGCCCTCGTGGATGACTGCGGCCCCGTAGCATCCCCTGGGGTCCGGACCGGAGGCGTCCACGTAGAAGACTCCTGGTTTGCTCCCAAAATTGCGGTGCAAGGCTTCCGGCCGCGCCAGGCGCATCTGTTGGGAGTGCTTAAGAGAGGGGTAGGGAGGGGGTAAGTCGGCCGGTCTAAATGGAGTATTTGCGTGAGATGAGCAAAGGTGCGCACCCGCTCCCTCGAGAATCTTTAACCTACACTGGCATCGCACAGCACAGAGGCGCCTTTGCGTTTTGCCTCCATCGAAACGCGGCCGCCGCGATATGGTTCGACACCGGGTACTCCGGATTAGTGGCCGAGCGCTCTAACCACTGAGCCACAGCAGCGCCTTTTGCGTTTCGCCTCCATCGAAACGCGGCCGCTGCTTTCGCTTTCGAACCTGAGTGCTGCGGCTCAGGTGTGTGTCTGGGAGCAGCACACGCTGCTTGGATACGGGTCCCCTGACGGAAGCCAGCATTCTGAGATTCACTTAATGATTGAAAACTATAATTGCAGGAGATTCTCGGAGTGGTCCATCTAGTCCGGAAGCCCAGCGGCTTAGGCAGCAGCACGCGCCTTGCGGAACAATTCTCGTTGTTGGTCGTGGTCTTAGCTGTGCAGAATGGCCTCCCACAGCTCCCGATGGGGATTGCGGGATTGAGATGGCATTCCCGCACCATTTGAAAAGCCATCGCACTTTCTCAGTGTGGGTATTTGGTTTTGTAAAACAAGATAATCTGGCTCTTCATACGAACACAGACACACCGAACCGCAGTTTTGCAATTTATCTATTGTACCCAAGGCTTTTCATTGAAAAAAACTTTCGCCGTGTATTTTATACACTACCAGTTTACCGACTGCCGGGTCGGTAAGCTCCGTATCACAGACAAGTCCAGCAATTTCGAACCATTGATGAAGTATGTGATTGTGGTTTCAACCTTCACCAAGAATGCCATCAAGGCGCTACTCAAACAAAAGCCACATCCTTGAGCACCAGTCTGTGGATCGACCGTGGGCATCCTTTGTTTTCGAAAGGTCCCGTCCGTGTGCTGGGCGATCCACTACGCATTTCCTACCATCGAAACCACAGTGCACGGGGCACACACATAAATGGTTAGAGTTCTCGAGCGAGCATTTTAAACTGCATATGTATCGGTATTGGCTCCTATGTTACGACAAAGCGCGGAACACACATAAATTGTTAGAGCTCTGGAGCGTGCAGTTCAAACAGTTTACGTAAAAGTATTGGTTCCAATGTAACGAGCTATTCTTTAGGGCTATTCCATTAAACCTCCGTAGTCGCACTGCCGCTACCAATACTGATAGAGTAATTATGGCTCTTATTTCGATCCCGCAATGCTGACTGCGGAGAATAAGGCTTCACTCTCCAATCAACAAAAACTCTTTAACATAGCATTTGATCACGGCCCGTCTGCTATGAGAAGAAAATTGTCTTGCCTACAACAAGGAGGTCATCCGATGTAACCTTGTCTTCCTTGTTCATGCCCACCACGGCGTCTGAAATGTGTATCACATCTGGGCCGTGGAACTGCCGTGATAAATTTGTTATGGGGAAAGGAAATAATAATAATAATTAATGCACCTAGACGGAGTTCCCGGGCTCGAACCCGACAGCGGCGGCTGCGTTTTCATGGAGGCAAAACGCTAAGGCGCCCGTGTGCTGTGCGTTGTCAGTGCACGTTAAAGATCCCCAGGTGGTTGAAATTATTCAGGAGCCCTCCACTACGGTACCTCTTTCTCCCTTTCTTCTTTTACTCCCTCCATTATCCCTTTCCTTACGGCGTAGTTCAGTTGTCCAACGATATATGAGACAGATACTGCGTCATTTCCTTTCCTCAAAAACCAACCAACCAACCAATTTTTTTTCATTCTGAACCTTTAATTTCGTGACAGCGCGTCTCGTTTACTCATTTTTAGAGCGAGAGCTGTACTCCTCCCCTACAAATCTGAATGTCATATGGCAGCGAAATGTGACCTTCAAAGCAGAAGGAGCGGAGGCTTGGCTCTGACGCCATGCCACGTGACTCGCCACGCCTCGCCGCAGGTGCGCGCATTGAGCGTACGGTGCTTGCACATCTCGCAACTATCTAATCACGTGTCTTGATGCGCCTCGCTGCAGTGGAGCCGACAGCACTCTCGCAACTGCCCGAAATCGCCCTTCGCTGGATAAAATCAACCCGCCGCGGTGGCTCAGTGGTTAGGGCGCTCGACTACTGAGCCGGAGTTCCCGGGTTCGAACCCGACCGCGGCGGCTGCGTTTTTATGGAGGAAAAACGCTAAGGCGCCCGTGTGCTGTGCGACGTCAGTGCACGTTAAAGATCCCCAGGTGGTCGAAATTATTCCGGAGCCCTCCACTACGGCACCTATTTCTTCCTTTCTTCTTTCACTCCCTCCCTTATCCCTTCCCATACGGCGCGGTTCAGGTGTCCAACGATATATGAGACAGATACTGCGCCATTTCCTTTCCCCAAAAAACCAATTATTATTACTGCATAAAATCAAGCGTGTGGCGTGCGCTTACTTTGGCAGAAAGTCATGGATGAGCAGCGTTCCCGAACTAGTGCTTCGACGATCTATCGTCTTCGTCAAGCGGCATCTGACGATCTTAACGATATGGAGAGACGTAAAACTGGATACCCACCCTTAAAGGGCCACAGAAAGGGGTGTTTGATGTGAGCATGGCTTTAAAATGTTTGCACTGCGTAGAGTTCAGGCCACAGAGCGTTCATGCCGCGTATGAGACCTCAAAAGCGAGGAGGAAATTTACAAGAAATTTTTAAAAATTACAGCTTTCGCACCTCGCGGCGACGCGCGGGAGGGGAGGGGCCGAGTGAGTGGGGCCGGCGGTGGAGCGTCGCTATTTTGGCGTGGGAGAGGATAGAGAAAGGCGCGAAGACGCGGAAGTTCAAATTTTTCCTACATATAACTCAGCTTCCACAAAACGCATTGAAATAGTTATTGCTGGGGGATAATTGCGAACCGTCGTCTTTTAGCATCCCAGATATATCGCACCATTATTGAGACCCCCTTTCTGGGTCCCTTTAACAAAGCTTTCGCTTCTCTTACTAGGTTCAGCCAGGTTGATTTTTTTTAATAGCAAATTTTTTTTATGCGCTAGGACAAAACCTCCCATCTGCGATTTCGCCGATGTATGCCCGAAGCCGCTGCCAGGTAGATTATCTGTCATTGTGGGCAGGTGGGCAACTTGCCCCCCGGGGTGTGCGCAACCTGCCAGTGGGCTTTACGGCCAACTATGCAAAGCACTTTGTGGAAAAACACTATGTTCCCAGTGAGTGGCGGCGCAAACAGATATCTTCGCTGGCTACTGCATTAGACCACTACGTAATCGCTGCAACCGAACATTCCGCGTGTATAATTGCCTGTCTCTCGCAATGTACATTAGATGTCACCGTCTTCATCAACTTCCATCCGTGCGCAATTTACCCAGAGCACACCACTATTACATTGCCCTCTTACACCGAGCTTCCAACCGAAACCGAACTGAGAACCGAAGTGCAAGCGCACCTAATTAGCATTTCGCCTGTGCGATGTCAGTGCACGTTAAATATCCACAGGTGGTCGAAATTATTCCGGAGCCCTTCACTACGGCACCTCTTCCTTTTTTCTGTCACTCCCTTATTTATCCCTTCCCTTACGACGTGGTTCAGGTGTCCACCCAGATATGTGAGACAGTTACTGCGTCATTTCCTTTCCCGAAAAACCAATTTTCATTTTCTATTGACACGGCCCCGTCGCGGTACCTCAGTGATTAGGGCGCACGGCTACTGAGCCGGAGTTGCCGGGTTCGAATCGGGCTGCGGCGGCCGCGTTTCTATGGAAGTAATAATAATAATAATAATAATTGGTTTGGGGGAAATGAAATGGCGCAGTATCTGTCTCATATCGTTGGACACCTGAACCGCGCCGTGTGTGTGTGTGTGTGTGTGTGTGTGTGTGTGTGTGTGTGTGTGTGTGTGTGTGTGTGTGTGTGTGTGTGTGTGTGTGTGTGTGTGTGTGTGTGTGTGTGTGTGTTGTGTGTGTGTGTGTGTGTGTGTGTGTGTGTGTGTGCGTGCGTGTGCGTGCGTGTGCGTGTGCGGTGTCGTGCGTGCGTGCGTGTGTGCGGTGTGTGCGTGTGTGGCGTGTGTGCGTGTGGTGTGCGGTGTGTGTGGGTGTGTGTGTGTGTGTGTGTGTGTGTGTGTGTGTGTGTGTGTGTGTGTGTGTGTGTGTGTGTGTGCGGCGAGCGACAAAATTAGGGTGACACCATCAAGAGGCCGTATGACGCATACAGCAAGCCGAGCACCGCCGCTTCATATAACCATTTATATTTCGTTCGTCTATACATTGGCCGACCTCCACGCGGCAATAGTATCCACGCATTCGTAAAAAAATTGTGACGTAACCGTTTGTCTTACACCGTTCCGGGTGGTGTCTACCCATTTCTCGTTGCATTTAGCTTACGCGTGCTTGTCAAGTTTATGGCTAGCTTGTGACAGAAATTCGAGCCAACGACACATGCAGCTTCAATTGCATGCCTTCCCAGAATTTCGTATTAAAATTGTGATGTCATTATTCGACGTACAGCGCTCCGAGTGGTGTCATACGCGTATGTGTGTGTCCATGGTGTCATACTTCAAAAAAAAAAAGACATCGTCTGGAATAAACTCATTCTTAAACCGCAACCAAACGTCTACGTCTTGCTTCCACGACGTTCCTTCGCATTCCCGCATGCAAGCAGTTTTAAGTGTCTCTGCTGAACTTTTTTTTTATCAACTGCGCATGTTTCAAGAACATATTTCCCCTTGCGAAAATTGTTGGTCTAGATTAGGAGTTGAGTAGCGATGTCTTCATGACGGAAGAGAAGCGCGCAGATAAGAGAAACGGAATAAAAGAGAAACTCAGGATGCGCGCTACATGAGCTACGAAAATAGAAGTTCACCGCTTCGATGAAAGAAGAATGGGTGAGAAGAGGCGATAACGGGTTCGCGTGTAAATTTGCCCTTCGCTACGAACATCAGGATAAAGCAACGACGTGCCAGGTTTTTTGCCGCGGCAAGGTGACAGCAGGAGTGCCTTCGCAAGGAGCAGGTGAGCGCCGAGAAGCTAGATAGATATAGATAAAGAGGAGGAGGGAAAGGCAGGGGTGTTAACCAGAAAGGGGTTCCGGTTGGCTACCCTGCACTGGGGAAGAGGGATTAGGGGACTAAAAGGAGGAAGAGAGAAGGAAAAAAGGCATAACACACACACGCACAACGCTGTCACAATTTGTCACTCAATCCAGTCGCTCTCAAGTAGGCAAAGAGTGCCTTGTATGCCTTGAGGGCAGTCGACTGCTGTGGCCACGGACCGAGGATCTTTTGCTCTGTTAATGGGCGAGGATCGAGGCAGTCCAGGGCACAACACAGTGTATGTCTTGCACTCGAAAATGCAGGGCACTCACAGAGAAGATGAGCGATGGTCTCCTCACAACCACAGCTCTCACAGGCAGGGCTGTCGGCCATCCCCATCCGGAAAGCATAGTAATTAGTAAATGCAACACCGATCCATAAACGGCATAACAGTGTTGCGTCGCGACGTTCTAAGTTACGTGGAAGACGAAGGCGCAGTTCAGGGTCCAGTGCCTTGAGGCGGAGGTTGCAAAACTCTCCCGTGTTCCACGCTGAAAGTGTGAACTCCAGCGCCAAAGGGCGAAGCCCACACGCAGCGTCAGGTCCCGATATTGGGATCCTCACTGGAAGTCCGTCGTTGTAAGCAGAACGCGCAGCCGCATCGGCCTGGTGATTACCATTAATACCACAGTGTCCTGGCAGACATTGAAAAATGATGTCATGACCTTTGGAAACGGTGCCGTGGTACAGTAGACGGATCTCAGCAACAAGTTGCTCCTGCGACCCGCGGCGTAGCGCAGCTTGCAGGGCTTGAAGGGCTGCTTTAGAGTCGGTGAAAACCGTCCAGTCATGTGGAGGTTCTTAACTGATGAACTCTACCGCAGCCCGTAAGGCTGCGAGTTCCGCACCAGTTGAAGATGTTGGATAGGTCGTCTTCACTTTCATGAAGATGGTTCTGGCCGGTATCACCACCGACCACGCAGAACTGGTCGAGTGAACTGATCCATCTGTGTAAATATGTATGCGGTGACTGTGGTAAGAATGTAGGTGATTCAATGTCAGTTGTTTGAGAGCGGGCAGTGATACACCAGCTTTCTTCGTGATGCCAGGAATATAGAGGTGAACCCGAGGTTCATGAAGACTCCATAAGGGTGAGCACGGTCTTGACGCAGGGGTGAACTGCGATGGAAGATATGCGCGATGGGCTTCAATGACTTTGGCGAATGCAGTACGCGGCCTAATTATTGGGAGTGTTGCGAGGTGATGACAAAGAACCCGCGTGAGGTGCCGAATATTTATTCTCATGGTGTCAACAGCAATGTATGTAGTAACAGGATGTTCCCGGGCAACAAGAACAGTTGCTGCTGTTGATGCACATTTAGGCAGTCCAAGACATATACAGAGAGCTTGCGCTTGCACACTTTGAAGAGTCTTGATATTTGTTTTTCTAATGGAACTGAATATCGGAAGACTGTACCGCATGTAGCCCAGAAGCAGCTAGCATCTATCTTATACAGTGGCGTATAAAGCTCGCAGTCCAGCCATGCCTCCACAACGCCCATGGGAACTCTGCCTTGGAGGAAGCTGGAACGGTGGACGAGGTTTCGCTTTGTCGCTCTACTGACAACACTCGGTGTGTAGGCGTGGTAAAAGAATACTGTGCAGCGGGCATGCATTCCTGCAGTGGAATAGTCAGGGTAAAGCGTAGATTAGACCGCAGTTTTTTTAGTCCTTAAACGAGTCCCTGCAAATTATCTGGGCAACGTTCCTGCAGCACCATGACTCTCTGTGTCAAACCGCCGTGATGCCCCTCCAGGAAGATGTATACAGCAGCCAATCCGGCGTCTGGCGTTACTCATGGAGCCGACAATCAGACATATATCACGCTGAGGCCAAACGGAGAATGCCCTCACCCTGAGCGTCCCGTCGACCGTTTATTCCTGTCAACCGTCTAACTGGAGGGACCGTGACTTGCGACCAGCCTTGGACGGGGTGGTTCCGCTGCAGCATAACATATGATGGCGCCCAGATGAAACTGTATTTCTAAGCAACATTTTTTCAAATGTGTATATATATTTCAGGGCCCTTCACGTCTCACCTGGATAGCGAAAAAGATCACCCATGTCTTCATAAGCGCGAAAAGCATACGCGGCTAAGTACAGTACAGGTCACACTTAAAGGGAACTCTTAAGTCGCACTCCAGCATACCTCATGTTCGAAGTGAAATCCTACGTTCTTATCTGTCTGCACAACATTTCCTCTTAAAATATCATATCAGCTATTCTTTTCCCATTAGGCTAGACAACATGTTGCAGTAGCATTGCCTGGAATGCCAATCAGGCTTTACCTCTAATAGTGAGCCGTAATGTACAGCGTACACCTCATACGCGTCGCGTAGGTGGAAGCACATGCTATGCATGTTATCCACTTGGGCTTGTATGATTAAGTAGAAAATAAAAAGCAGAAAAGGAGGAGGAGGAGAAGGAGGAGGAGGAAAGGCAGGGAGGAAAAGCAGAAGATGGTTTCGATAAAACCCATTGGGTTATGTCGGTTCTTCAGCTCTTCTCACAAGAAGAGCTGAGGAAAGGCACAGCACGAGTGCATTCCAGCAGAAGGGTAGTACGGGTGTCAAGCAGACCATGATATGATCACTAACATGATGCTGTCATGCTTGGTAGTAAAAATTCCTCGCCCTGATAGCGTGCCTAGGTTTCACATCAGAAATCATCTCGTGATGTAGCACACATGTTTGCATCCAAAATAGGAAAATAAAGATTACAGCAACAGTCACTCTAAATGCACGAGTTTCAGTGGTGTCACATGCAGATGCACATCACGCAAGGTATCAGCTAACGCTGAAATTCGTTTTACTGTGACCTTTTATGTAAATTGTCAGTTGTTCTTGTGCTGCGCAGCTGTGTAGCTGAATAAAATCAGACATCGCCAAACTCCCCGATCCTCAACAGCTGCGATAATCTTTGCTTAAAATAAGATATCTTTGCTCAGTTTAGGGAGCCAACAGACAAATAAGTTGCGTGCGGTCTGTGGCTCCAACTATGTTGAGTTCAAGGTGTACGTTTAATACCTCTGTCACACGGCATTCCTCTAAGGCCTTTCCAGCAAAGGCAACATTTTTCACCAAAGGAGCGAAAAAAGGAGCAGCGCCTTAGCTACACTGTGCAGCCCAAAGGTGAAACTGTCGTTCAGGCTTAGCACCCGCTGCTGTGCTCGAGGCGGCTGAAGTGAGTGTTTTAAAATTAAAGTGGGAAGTTCTGTTCATTCGTTGAGCTCAGACATTTTTTTTCATTCTAACTGCTTCCTTAAAAGAGCTGCAACAGCTACTCTCATCAGCAGCAGCAGGTTTTGTGCATTGCCTTGGCCACCAGGGGTACTCGGTGTTGCTCAACACTTTCACTGTCTTGAAATCTGGGCATAAAATATAGACGGCCGTACAAAAAGCAAAGCCAGACAGTCCTTCCGTATTTAAAAAAAAGATGTTTTCAAACATTGTTAGTTGTATCTATTTTTTTCTTATTGCTTTTACTTTTTGACGTTGGGTGGCACTACGATCGAAGGTTCTCGATGTCCGCGCCTTTGGGCTCCAAAGGTCTCTGACGAGCGCGTTCGCCTCCAAGGCCCTTAGCGGCAAAGGCGCAACATTTGTGCCGTGTAGCTGCACTCCTTATGCCTTTGGATATAAGGACCTGACTCTCGAAGGCCTTTGCGGTGCCCGTGTGACAGGGGTATAAGTGCGTTAGGAGCAGGCAGCTATTCGTTTTGAAAATTTCCACCAATTATCCCTCAGAATTTAAGACAAATTGCCAACTAGAAGTGTCATAATTCCTTTTGCAAAAGCATATTGAGCAGGAATTTTTCCTTTTTTAACGTTTAGTGGACTGCTGAGGCGCACAAATTGAATAATTAATATGCCAACTTTAGATTGGAAATAGTGGCCATGCGTCCTCTACATATTTTCGCTAAACGACGTGGCCGCCGTTATGGTGCGAATCTAGGTAGTCGAACGCTAAAGTGCGGCATAGTCAACGAATAGGAAAGCGCTGTCTCAATTTTTGTAACTTGTTTTTGTGGAAACATTCTATCATGAAACAAACCGCTCCGACCAAACCCATGCGGGCGACCAGGAGGGAACAATGACGTTCCAGCAGGGGATTATCTCTATATCTTGCCCATCCGCAGTGCACGCACATGAGTATTAGGTAGCTGTTTAAGTCTGTTTGCGGATAGTGAAGAATATTTTATTAATAGGTGTACCACTTTTAAAAACACTTTTAGTTCTCGCTGTTGCCCTGTGTACATTTTTGCTTGCTTTGTGTTTTTATGGAGTTAGTTTTTCGCTGCTATCCTATTTTTGTTTGTTTGTTTGTTTGTTTCCTTAATATAAAGATAATTCGACTCTTAATTACTCGACGTACGGAAGATCTTCCCAACGCCTCGCGGGGTTCTTTTTTTCTTCAACCAATATTCCCTGCAGAGTTCTTGTTCAGATCATGATTAGTCGAACCAGCGCACGATGGGACGTCAGATTCAACCGCAAAGGGGCGCACGGCCACGGTGACACCAATCTTTTCTTGATGGCAATGTCGCCGGAAACACTGAAGCGCCAGTGCACACTGCAATCAGGTCTCCAGGCAGTATTGATCGCATTTCGTTGAGTTGTGAAACGCTTCGTGTAACGCAGCATCGGCACCGTGAACTCACGCGTACACAAGCGATCGGCAGTGATGAGCTCTGCAGGCTCTGGGACTTCTGCTCTAATCTCACTAGTTTTTTTGTAATTAGTTGCGAAAATTTAATCACCGCTGTCTTTTCTCTCCTTCGCTGGTCCCATCTGTGTTCTCGCTCTACTATCGTTCCACATATCCCTTTGTTTCTGCTAGGTCGCGGGTGAGATAAATTCGGCAGTTTCAGTGGTCCGCATTCTTTTGTTTATTTGATTTTTTAAATAAACCTCATCCGCAATCCTCTGACAGCAGAGACAGACCAATTTCGAAAGGCTAATTACCCGCCAATCAATTATTCTTTACAGTCCGTTAAATTGAGATCCAGCAACCAGATTATTTTGAGTCTTGGTCAAAAGTCTTTAGGCCACAGCGTTCAGCTGCAGCGAAATAAATGTTCCCAGAATGCTCCGTGTAGCGGATCATTCAAAATACCAGTCAAGCAGGAAGCTTCTCTTCAGCAAAAAGAAACCTTCTGCTAGCATTTCAAGATCATTCGGTTTTTAATAATGCCGTAATAGTTCTGTTATGCGACTGAAGCGAAAAGCTTTTGGCCTTAACACTTTTGACCAAGACTATACGTTTAACACTTTTTACGAAATCAAAAATATACTGCGACGCAGACAAAAATACAGCTGTAGTTCTTGCGTGATATTTTAACTAATAAAAATAAAATAACACCAATTAGGTTCGAAAACTGTCACTCAAGACGAGTACACACAGGCGTTGATGTAGCAGTTCTTTCCTCCATTTAGCTAAACGCAGTTTTTCATGGTGCCACAACTCCAGCTGCACTTCTCGTCATGTGTCAGTCTGGTAAAAAGACCTGACAGCTCGTGCCTGTCAAGCTGAAGCACTCCGACGAGATCGCGTTACGTTGTTTTTCCCATCCCCTACGTCACGACTTAACTCCGGCGAGGGCGAGTTTTGGTTGCACCACCGCAGGGCTGCGTGACATCATCATTTCAACTATAGGAGAAATACTCGTCTACGGCAAAAAAACTGCCCACTTCTCTAAACCAGCTCATTTATTTGGCCGTTCGCTCCAAGTTCTTCTTGAGGTGCGAGAGGCTCAGTGTCTGTGCTTTCGTGGCCACGAACGTCTCGACCTCGAGCCAGTCTTCCGAGTCTTCAAAACTCAGGCCTAAGAGCAGTAGCCGTTGGCTCCGCAGAGACCTTGAAACAAGACAAGAAAACATGTAAGGTCATGTGGAAAATGGAAGGGTTATTATTATAACGCAAGAGGTTTCAAAACGACTTTAATTCGTGAACTGAATACAATCTCCGTCAAAAGTGGCCTGCCCACAGTGTTTGCTGTTTAATCTTGCAGTGAGATGCTAACGGCGCCCCTGAAGCTTCAGAGTTCTCCAGATGTGCAGATGAGAATCCTGCTCATGTTCTAGAGATGTAGGGCTTACAGAGGTGGTGGAAATAGCTCTGCTACAAGGTTCGAAAGCGAATGCCTGTAGGCCGGACACTTTTGGCAAAGACTGTATACTTGACCATTCGTGCGCACATTTCTACTGTACGGCACGAAGTTTTAGTACAGAGTATTTCGCGCAATGACATTATTGAATACGCTTGGTGGATGACCATCGCCTGCACGTAAGCCACCACGTGTTCGAAGCGAATCACAACGCAAGCGATGCTATGTCTATCTGTCCACGTGTTAGGCTGAAGTTCCCTAACATCTACAGCTGCGAAAAACGTCCAGTCTGTCCGTAACCAAGTACTGTAAACCGCTGCTGTTTGACTGTTAATATTCTCCAATGTTTCCGGCTTGATTCCCGAGAACGTCTGGCGTGGCGTCACTCGTTCACTCTTTGCTTTTCCTCTTTCTTTCTCAAATACGCCTTCAAAGGTACGCGCATAAAAGGTATCACATGTGCCTAGGCGCTCTGAATGTAGTTGACAGCAAATAGTGTCTTCTCAAACTAGCGTCATCTCTCACGAACACATTCACCGACTAATGCAATTCTTTGCAAGTGTCATTAAATCTCTCAGTTTGAGAATAAATGAATAAAACGCATCAAATAAATCATCAACTAAATAAAAAATGCATTCAGGCAACGCTCAGCTTTGAGTGCGCGTTTTAAAGGTTCTCGATCTTCAGCGCGCAGTTTCTTTTTACCGCGGTGTGACGTGGCCTGTGACGTCCTATCAGAAGTCACGACAGACACCTTGTTGGCGCGAATTTGCAGGGCTGGTCCTTGAAATACATGTCCTTGCTTGGGTAATACTTTGTAATCAATTTACTTTCAGCCGTAAAATAATGACTATTAAGTTTTCATTAACATCACAGATTAAAAAAATGAAAAGATAGCAACAATTCCCTATACCTCCTTTGGTTTCGGAGAATGTTGCCAACCTTCACGTCCTCATAAAGGTGGTGAGGATAACGGCATGGGCCATTAATTATGCCAGTATACTCGGGCCACCATGACCGAAACGACAAAAACATCGACCCTTCATGCCTACTAATTCAAGCGCCCACCGACAGGATCACCTAAGGGCATTCCCAACGTCTGCAATTTTCACATAAATTTGCAACAAAATAGTGCAGGGTAGCCAACCGGGACACCCTTCTATTTAGCATCCTCTTCTTCTTCACCCCAGGTATATGGCACATACCCACGCGGGAAAATTGGCCAAGGTGTAATTGAATAAACAAAGAAGTTACCATGGAAGATGACGACAAAATTGTAGCATCAGTCGTGAATTTTGAAAAATCAATGAATAAAAACAACAGAACAATATTGACAGTTAAATAACAGACAGCATTTTGGTGAAAAAAAAGAGCTCGTAGAACTTTAAAAGAATCAGCACATCAACCTTGCCTTCCTTCTTCCTCTTTATCTCTTGAAAATAAACATTAAGCGCTGAGCGACTAATTATCGTTAAACTGTGAACGAATAAAGCTCTTCCGAATGGCGTAAGTCTGCCTTAAAAACTCACTGTCGTAATTGACGTTCGATTTTCAGATCTCAGTCTACGAAGCGGCGAGGTAATGCAAGGTGTATTTTTGGCGCGAAGCTCCTCACCAACATCTCCAGCGTTACCGTGGCAGGTAAAGCTTGCGGGAAAGCGCCTTTGTAATCGTCAGACAAGCCGCAATAATAGCCGTGTTACTAAAATAGAAAAGAAAGAATACAACGATCTCTTTATCCGGCTATTTGTGCATTGCGAAGAAACAATGGCTGGCATCGATAAGCGCGTAGGGGGGAGGGGCAGCTCTAATTTCGCAGATATCTGGGGCGACAGACTGGCATCGACGCAGCCGCCTTGTATTCATTCTTATGCTGAAGTCCACGGAGCTTCGTAAAAAGGCGAGGAAAACCGGAAAAAAAAAGGCGTTTCTTCCAGCGTCGATTTTGCGGTCTGCCCCGCGCATTCAAGTAATAATGAAATAAATGGCAGTTGGTGAAGGGAAGCGATTGGAAGACAAAGTAAAAGAAGGGAACGGATCAGGGACAGCGTTTGAGATGTGTTTTTCTGTGCGTGATGGGCCGTATGTATTTTACCCGCTGTTTTCTAATCAGGTTTGACCTCTACGCTGTAAGCTTCGCTCTGTTGGGCTTGACATAATCGACCCAAAGCAACGAACTGATTTGGTGAGCCTTTGTGAGACAAGACTCCAGGGCTATCCTTCGAGAACGTGTACAATGAGCAGACCGCGGCAGAATGCATTATAATTTATAAGCTGCTGTTCTCATGAATTCAGATTTCTGAGGTATTATAGGCTTAAATTCCCGCTGATTTCACATAACTGCAAGTAATGTCACTGTTTTTGCGCAAGTCAGCAAGAGCAGCCGTCTGACTACTAAAGCACATTTTAATTGATTGAACGTCGTTTTGTCCTTAGCAGAAAAGTTGCAGGTTAGCCACATAACACTGGCGTCGCATACAAAACAGATATATCCATGCGCACAATAGACGCTTTCGGTCGCCTTGAACTAATTTGTCGTCAGATATTTAGTCTCAGAGGCACAAATATTGGCCATATTATAGAGACGAGCACATGGAGTAACATGTCAAACATTCTTTGGAGAAAAATTTTGAATATCGGAAAATTGTAAGGTACTGTTATGGAAACATTGCAGGTAATGGTTCATTCTTCCGATGTGTAGCGAAATATTTCTTTTAAATTTTTACCATCGCTCTAATCGATCAGTCAACACTGCCGTAGAAAACCAATGAGAACGCTTTTGGCGATAGCAACAACGTTAATAGCGAAAACAAAATGCAAACCTGACAACGGGAGATCTGCGGATATGTTGATAGTGAAATCTCACAATACGTGAAAACGTTGCGTTCTTCATGAACTCTTTCCCGCTCAAATATGCTTTTGTCCAGAACTGTTGGGCCCGAAAGGCCACGTGGTTAGCTACACGGTTAGGAGGCGCCCGCATCGGTGCTCACCGATGCGGCAGGGGCAGCCGCCGACGTAGGTGCCTCCCTTGATCTGCTCGTCGCTGCATCGTTCTCCGGGCTCGGCGTAGCGGCGGCACTGCCTCGGGCTGCCCGCCTGGTCGCCGTGGGCAAAGATGGTCGAGCAGCAGCGGGACTTGCATTCGGAGCTCACCCGGCACGAAGCACCCAGTTCCCGGTTCTGCGAGCGAATATGGTCAGTGTGCGGGAGGAGGGTTGCAGCGGACTGTCGGTCGGTCCTCAATTGCTTTGGAAGGCCAGAACAAACAATGCGCACCATTTTTGCGTACTCTCACAAACCTACGCAAGCGTCCGCCTCTGCCGCTGCTCCCTTCACCCTTTGGGTCCTACCCGACGTCTAATGTCGTTCCATTCGGTAGTTTTCTATTTTATGCAGTTTCCCAAAACAAACCCCGCAAAGACGCCCGCGCACAGCACACTTCAGAGCCCTGTTTGGGATCATGATTCCATAGCTAAAGCGCGCTCTATTATTGCATCTTATTATCTCTGTGGAATGATGTACAGCAAAAGTAATATGCTCAAGAAGTACTTTGGTTTGGGCTAGTTGGTGCATAGCTTTTTGATGATGTCAGGACGGCGCGAAAACAACAAGGACCAGAGAGGCTCCTGTTGTGTTGTCCTGTTGTGTTCGTGTGCCTCTTTGGTCCTTGTTGTTTTCGCGCCGTCCTGACATCATCAAAAAGCAAAAGTAAGCACCAAGAAGGGTGTGGTGATGAATTGCACTACGGGTGAGAGAGCTATTTCAGATTTTTTTTTTTTCGTGAAGACTCAGCACGGCTCTGCACGCTTCCTCCGAGGAAGACAAAACAGACAACTAGGCGTATAGAGATTAAGCTAAGGCGTTCGCTTATTGTGACGAGGTGCATGACACAAACGAGATTATATCACTGCAGCTTTTGTAGTTTGTTCTTTGGTGCTTTTGTGCAGCGCTTCCAAATTTCTCCTACCACTTCAATCGCGAAGCAAAAGTTTTGATGCCGAGTACATTACACTCAAACCCAGCTATTCTCGAAACCGTATAACAGCATTCGGCAAACAGAGATTAGGAGCAACACTGTCAACCAACGCGTGCACAGTTACAAAACGCTCATTTGTTCTGGACGCTGAGTGAAGTATTTACCCTCGGCAGCGGCAGGATGGGGACCTGGCCGATGTCGTCGTAGGCCGACACCGCAGCGACGGCGGCGACCAGCAGGGCGACGATCGCGACCAGCTTGTTCATCTTGCCTCCTGTGTGCGGCAGGTATAGTAAGGGGAGGGGAAAACCAAAACGACTCTGCACCGCTGTCCGATGAGCGCAAACAATGAGGTGGGAGCTGGCCTTATTTATAGTCGGGTTCGATATCACGTGTCCGACTGATGGCACTGCGTATCTTACCCTCGCCCGCTGGCTCGTACTATACGCTGATAACACTTTATCATAGCGAACACAGCCCACCCCACGTGCCGAGGCTGTCGCGACGTGAGAAAGACGCATCCGCGTACGCTCAGGGGAAGACGGATACGTGTTCCGCCTCTGCGAGATAACGTAATAAAGAACAAAAATAAACGTCCGCCTACGCTTGGGCTTCACGCGCGGGGAGGGTTGCGATACATGTGGGTAAAGTTATTTTTCTTCTGGGTACAAGATGAAATGCTGTTGACAGTAGCGCGTCCGTAGCGTATCAGCGATAAAAAAGTACGGGCAAAACGTCCCCCACATAAAATGTGGCTTGCGAGTTATCGCTATAGTTACCGCTTTTCCAGGAGACGATTGTGTCCTGTGACGTCAACGCTACTCTTGCACTGCAGCGTCAGCAGCATGTAAGGCTCACACGAGTAGTCAGTCAGTCCACTACTTAAAGCTGCCAACGCACACGTCAAGAAAATTTTAAAAAAATACATCGTGTCACCCATTCCTGTCAAGCAGCCGCGGATTGTAGCATCGGTTGAAGCAAATAAATAAAAAGGAAAGAAAACAGTCGAGAATACAGTGGGGAGAACTGTCGCACGAAGCTGTAACGTAAACGTATCGGTAGTCTCTGTCCTGCCGACATCATCTCTCAATCGATCCTTGACGACTGTCACTATGCGCTCTAAGTCCGGGATTTCCGGTTTCCGCGAAGGGGATCCCCCGCCGTTTTTTCAGCAACCCGCAATGATGGATCAGAAGCTACGACGTTCGGCTCCTGAGCCCAAGGTCATGGGATCGAATTCCGATCTCATTTCGATCAAGTCGAAGTACCAAATCTCGCGCGTGCTGTTGAAAGTTCATTTTCACTGATGATGGCATTTTAGAGCGCATGGATACGTGATATACAGGAAGAAGTCACAAACCAGATGCTGTAATGGGACCTCTTATCAACAGTGTGTAAAGAAAAGAAATAAAAGCAACGTGGCAACGAGAAACTAAACACAAACTCTTCAGGTAAATTAATCACACGCCAACGTATGAAGCAAACGAAATATATATAAAATATAACAAAGAGAAATAGCATGCAAACAAAAAGAAAGACGCATACAATTTACAGTAAAGGTTAACTGCATAAATAAAACAGGTGCAGTTAGTTAAGAACGGTACAACCCAGACACATGAAATCCTAATACACAGTAAAGGGGAAATATTTTCGAGAATAACAAAAAAATAGCAGACGGTTTAGCATGGCTAAGCGCAGAATATCGTGTGGTAACACTAATAATAATAACAACAGTGATAATACATTTTATTCTTAACGGAATAATGGCGCAGATCAAGTGACAGGACACCTCAATTCGTTTAATGATTGATTGTTGGTAGCCCAGTAATATCCTCTGTCACATCTTATAAATACCTAAAACTTATTTGAACACAGAATCTTTCGTGGTCGTCTCACATAGAGGAAATATCTAACGAGGCTAACAGCACTCTCGACTTTCTCAAGCGAAAGCTTAAATTCTGCTCCCCGTCCGTAAAAATCCTTTCTTACGAAACCCTTATAAGGCCCAAGCTAGAATATGCATCCTCAGTGTGGGACCCTCATTAGAGTAATCTTCCTAACTCCATTGAATCTATCCAAAACCGCGCAGCTCGATTTATTTTTCATGACTCTTCTTCGGGTACCATTGTCACAGCTCTCAAATCTAATGCAAATCTTCGCAATCTAGGAACTCGACGTAAAATAGCCAGGCTCGTTCTCTACCACAAGTTTTATCATTTTCCAATTGATAACAGCGTTATATCTCCCGGTCACCACCATTCATCCCGGACCAGTCATTCCAAGTCTGTATATCCGCCGCACGCGCCCACATCATCGCACCTTCACTCGTTTTTTTCCACAAACAGCGAGATACCGGAATCATCTGCCTGGAGAAGCGGCTCACCACTCCACTGCGACAAATTTCAGGAAAGCCACTGAAAATTTTCTTTTGTGAAGCCGCCCACCCCTCACGTAAAACCCCTAACCAATGGGCATTTCAGGGTTAAACAAATAAATAAATAAATACATGCTCCAGCACTTACGCGCTATCGCTTGTGTGCGGGGCTGGGCAATCCGGGTGCGAATTACATGAATCGACAGTGCATAAAACAGGGGGAAAAAAGCACAAACCAAACGCAGACGCAGTAATTGCTTGTGAGAATCAGTGGCCCGTCAACAGACCGGTTTCGTTCACAGCCCTTTTCCCAAGCATTTCGCTAAATGTGCTATCCGAGCATCTGGCCAGGAGAAACTTTGTACCCATTAAAAAACCGGTGGGTGCCCGGCGGCGCTGGAGATCGAACCCAGCACCTTCCGAATGCGAGGCGGATGCTTTACCACAAGGCCAGGGTTGGCACTTAAGGTCCTTACGTGATAAAGACATTTGAATGAAACCTCACCGCACCTAAAGTGCGGTGGGGTGAAAGCTTTTAGCGCGGTGTTCCTGCTTGTGTCACTGATGTGTGGTTAAGATGTTGATTAAGTACACAATTGTTTGTGAATCTTAAATGCTAAAGACACGTACTCAAGGGCGTTTGGGAGGCATCCGTCTGATTCGACGCCTTTTCGCAAACACTCTCCGGCGTCCATACGCTAGACATATCTTAGTATGGGCAGAGAAAAAAAGAAAGAAAAGTAATGTTGCCCAACCCGCACCGCCTAAGGCACAACGGGCTCTTACGCTATACAAAGATTATTGTGGGACTATGAAAAGAACGAAAAATAAAGTGTCCCTGGCCGTGCCACTAAGTATAACGGGTTTTGTTTAACTAGAAAAAAATTATTGTGAGAGTATAAAAAAATGAAAAATAAAGTGGGCCTGCACGTGAAAAGAGAACCCCATATGCTTTGGCAGGAAGTAACGTAGTCGTTAGCACGATCTCCTGCGGGACAGAAGGATGGTGGTTCGAATCTCGCCGGGCACAAGGACGTTTTTTTTCCTTAACAAGTCGACGTCACTTGATTGACAGCTATGGTGTGAGAGATACAGAGAGCGATACAGAAAGGCTTTCGCCTTAAAAACGAGGCTTATTCCAGAGTTTAATCATGGTGCAAAATGTCAGTGGAGGTTAAAAAAACCCGGGTGGGAAGAATTAATCCCAAGTCCTCCACGTCGACTCTACCACACGCAGCTTGAGCGCATTAAACCCCGCATTTTACAGCACACTTTGTTTCTGCATTCCCGACTTAGGAACGCTTATAATCGATCCACTGACCTAAATCGTGCACACGTCACCGTTACACGGTGATGTAACACACAAAATGCCAAACTATTTCCGATTGTCGACTCGATGAAGGGAAGCACGGATGACGACAAGATTGGACACAATGCACAGACTCGTACAAACGCGTCCGCCAATAGGTCGGTCAAGCTCGCCCCACACATTCGAGGGCTAATTTCGACACGGGAAAACTTAACCCAGTTTTAGAATTCAGTACTCGCTTTATGGCTATCGTCTTGAAAAGCAGAAGTACGCAGGTAACACAGGGCAATGGCACAAAGTTGACGTCGAGCTCTGTTTCTTTGATCTTTGGAAAACTTTTAATCATCACTATCATTATCGGCGACAGCAGCCTGACTACGCTCACTACTGGGCAAAGGCCTCTTACCATATCCATCGAATCAAGCCGGTCCTGCGCCAGCTGCGACCAGCTTATAATACCCTCCGTACTTTTAATGCTTTTTTAGACGCCGACAAGCAAGTTAAACGACTCGGAATGTGGCGATGCAATTAGGAATGCCTTTAATAACATTTCTCAACGGTTACTAGTGCAGTGTGGTGTTTAGTTCGGTTATTCACTCCTTAATTCATTCATTTGCTCTTTGGCGGAAAATCTTCAAGCGCCGACCAATCGTTAAAAAGATGACGTTTCGGCCCCGGCTTACGGGGGCCTTGTTCACAATGACATTTGCTCTTTCGTTCGTAAGCCTCGCACTGCACACATAGTGATGTGTATCAGGTATATGCGTGTAAAGTGCTGCTCTGACTAGTTTGGCCTTATCCAAGGGCATTTCCTGGCTCTTGCGACAGTATACAGGACACCTCATCAGCGTACCTGTGCATCTCGTCTGCATTAGCCGCTTACCACGCGGCCATCACTGCGTACGCTCGAAATCGTCCTCTCATTTCGTCAGCTTTCAGAGTTGCAAGGACAAAAAACTGATGCATTGTTTCTATGCGTATGGGACACGGCAGCTACCGACCGCTTTTTTTAACTAAATAATCAGTGTGGCAGAAAGACTAACATCTAATAGGCAGCTTTGTGACAGTCAACTAAATCGTTACGAACAATAAAGAAGGGGACGTTTGACTCACTTGGTTTAGAAAGATGACGCAGTCCTGACGTACGCGAAGCGAACGTTCAACTTTGTCCCTATTTTCTTATCTTAACGGCACCAGTGTTGTTGATCCACAAGCTCAGCCTCATCTCTCAGGGTCAGGGTTACTGAGTCCAGCCTCGTATCACTCCTAAAAATTAAGCGCGTTTATTATCAGGCGGTTTGCGAGGCCCCGAAATTAGGATCATCCCCCCCCCCCCCCCCCCCCAATACGGGCCCGGGCTGACCTTGCACACATCTGTACTTGATAAATACCGCCAGGTTAATATTATTTCTATGAATTTTAGTGAAGCATTTCACCTCGTCTCCCATTCCAAATTAATTGAAAAGCTTAAACAAGTTGGTCTTCCCAACTTTGTAGTTAACTGGGTTTCAGCTTACTGATCTAGCCGAGAGTAGTTTGTTAGTATTGACGACCATTATTCACACAGCCTGCCTGTCTCTTCTGGTGTCCCACAAGGAATCGTCCTCGGTACCCTGTTAATTTTTAATATACGCGAATGGCATTGTTTAAGTAGTTACTCACCCCGTTCAAATCCGGCTGTTTACAGATGACTGTGTTTTGTTTAATGCAATTACTTGTCATGAAGACCAACTATTACTCAATTTAAACCTAAAGAATATTTTGGCATGGTGCAATCAGTGGGAAATGAAACTTAACGCTGAGAAAACCGCATTTATGAGATTAACAAAAAAAAACAGCCTATTTTAACCCTACGCTCTTCCAACATTTCCGCTTTCGGGGGTAACTGAATGTAAATATCTTGGCGTTACAATAACTAATATTCTAAGCTGGAACAAACATATAAGTAATGTTTGTGCACCGGGTTTTCGTAAACTATGTGTCCTCAAGCACAAACTGAAGAATGCTCATGCAGATCTGAAATTTTTAGCCTATTCATCATTAATCAGACCCAAGTTATAATACGCTTCCATCGTGTGGGACCCATTTTATGAAACTAAAATTCAAGAACATGAAATGATCCAGCGCAAGGCCATTCGATTCATCTTTTCAAAATACCGTTCAGCCGACTCACCTACTGCCATAATGCGAGCACACCGAATTCAAACATTGCAGGTAAGACTCAAAATTCTCACATTAAAATTTATTTTTCTTCTCAAACATAAGTTGTCAATGTGCAAGGATCCCTACTTCAAGCCATTATCCGCTCCACGGCCAACAAGACATCACCACTCTGATTAAATAACTCCATTCACCGCCAGAACTCGCCTATTTTAAATACCCCTTCTTCCCTCGCACAGTAACTGAATGGAATTAATTACCTTTAACAGCAGTACGTGACATACACTCCAGTGAAGAAATAGAATATTGACGCCATTCAAATTAATTGGCTTTGTGTTTCAAATTTTTGCAGTGTTGTTTTTATATATATTCGTGTTGCACTGTATTTTCCCTCCTGTTACGGTCCAGAAGGGCCTGCAGTGTTCTGTAAATAAATAAATAAATTCTAAGACGCCGCCATATCAATCCTGGTACACGACAGCTATTCGCTGGGAACACTAGGCTGCTGTTACAGTATTGCTATGGCTAGGAGTTGGACTTTTCGATTGAAACCAAAAAACACCGACGAAAGTACGCCTAACTCATATTTTGAACTTCGGCTTTAGATGATAAAGGTCAGTATTTCTGACATGCATGTCGCAACTATAGCTGGCTATCCAGCACCAGCTACAGTAGGCTGCAAGAGAAAATTAGAAAGTGCTGGAACGAGAGGTGCGACTCCTGAGGAGTTGATCCGCGAACACAGAGCCCCGTTGCAGATCGGGAGGCTGCACCTCCTGTAGATAGCCAAGTGCTGTCGACCCCAGTCGGTTTTAACGCGATAGAGTTAAAGGCCCCGTTACACAAAAAATCCAGCGCCGGCGTTGTCGGCGTTTCGAGCGAAAAATCAAGAGCATGGCTCTGGCAGGTGGTGCCCAGAGAGCAACCTAGGAGGCAAGTGAGCCACTTACGTCACGTCACGTGACATTGCGGCGTCATCACAATCTGCCCACCGGATAGTGAGCAAACTGCCCACCTTGGCAAGTGGTAGTTAATTATTGGTCGGTCGGGAAGAACAACCTGAGCTCCGCAAGACCCACCTCTGGGAGCACCTGCCATCGCAGGGCAGTGACGCATCGCTTAACCGCTGCGCCACTGTGCCAGGAAGATTATGAAGATTCCCAGGGGTCTATGAATGTAAAGTAGAGATTTACCAATTCTGCATATATGGAAACTAACCCATCAAAGCTACCGCGTCTTTCCCTTAAGGCGGAGCTTAAGTGTCTCCTCTAATTTTTTCCACTGCACTTGAGAACCTTGACAAATTTCGGAGCCGTATAACGCGACACAGTCAACCCGAAGCCAGGCATAAATGGCCCGAGAGAGTCGTGCTCTAGCTTCCGCGACGGCTAAGCGGCAGTACCATCGCTGCTGTCAGCACGCGGACCACATGGTGCGCGGTCCTCCCGTTCGACACAGAATGCAACCAAAGAGATTTTTAGAACTATGCTTCGCCCCGCCGCGGTGGGCGCTCGACTACTGATCCGGAGTTCCCGGGTTCGAACCCGACCGCGGCGGCTGCGTTTTTATGGGGGAAAAACGCTATGCCGCCCGTGTGCTGTGCAATGTCAGTGCGCGTTAAAGATCCCCAGGTGGTCGAAATTATTCCGGAGCCCTCCACTACGGCACCTCTTCCTTTCTTCTTTCACTCCCTCCTTTATCCCTTCCCTTACGGCGCAGTTCAGGTGTCCAACGGTATATGAGACAGATACTGCGCGATTTCCTTTCCCCCAAAAACCAATTATTATTAATTAACTATGCTTCCGTTTACCCTCTTGTCTCACGGGTCCCGTCATTTTACTCTGGCGTTTTTGTTTTTGCTAAGACTGTACAACTTGCATCTGCATTGATAACTCCTGATGGCCGTTCATGTGTTAATCACCGCTACATGAGCTACATCACTCACTTAGGTCAGCTGCTTAGTAAAGTAGGCTTATCCACTTGACGCGAACCCATGCACAAGCGTCATGTTCTCGCTACTGCGACGGTTAAGCGGCAGCTCCGTCGATCTCAACATGCGCAGACCACGTGAGGTCTCCCGACCTCTCGCGCCACCCAGTGCAGAAACCCAGTGCAGAAGTCAAGTTCCACCTGCTTTTTTGCCTTACTGTTCCGTCCATCCCTTTTTAATGGCGATGGCATTTTTTCCTACAAGCCCAGCTCTAAGTACAATTGTTTCATTAATTACTGGTAAATCTAATTATCGGGCTAACAAAAAGGTCGAGAGAAGTTCTAGGTCATTATTTACCGCTCAAGAGTGCCACAGTATATCGCCGAAAGAAAGCGCTAATTCGTTCGTAGAAAATGATATCCGCCGAAAAAAGTCAGCCGAATTTTTCCCGTTACTTGCCCAATTCCATCAGTGAATATGAGCCATTTTTCATCTGCTGGGACCAAACGATATAAACCTTCACGGGAAGGGTGGCGGCGATTGTACAGCGTACGCTCTAAACAGAAAAGAGTAAAAAGGAAGTAAACTATTCTCTAGCGCACTCTAATATTTAATAATAATAATTGGTTTTTTGGGGAAAGGAAATGGCGCAGTATCTGTCTCATATATCGGCGGACACCTGATCCGCGCCGTAAGGGAAGGGATAAAGGGGGGAGTGAAAGAAGAAAGGAAGAATAGGTGCCGTAGTGGAGGGCTCCGGAATAATTTCGACCAACTGGCGATTTTTAACGTGCACTGACATCGCACAGCACACGGGCGCCTTTTGCCTTTCGCCTCCATAAAAACGAAGCCGCCGCGGTCCGGTTCGAACCCGGCCTAGAGCACTCCCGTATAGGCGTGTTCCTGTTTAGAGTGTACCAATGATTGAAAACACGTTTATTCCCCGTATTCTCATTCATTGGAGCGTATTAGGGGCGGTAGAGATTCGGTAGTATTTAAAAGGCACACCTTAGTTGTGGTCGGTCACTCCCTTGTAGAGTTCGTTTGAAACCTTTGGAGAACCACAGCAGAAAGTTGCACGCTGCCTCGTCCCGCGGATAAACTTGATAAAAAGCAACAACCACCTAATGCGTTTTAAGCAAGTCATTGTGTGCTATCAAGAAAGGCAAATTTTCTATCACCAAGGACAATGATGCGTGTTTATTTCTTGTGATATCGAATTTTTCCATTACCTCATTACAGAGAGCTGGTGTTTGTGTGGAAATGTGACGTCTATATAAAAGAAAGGTCAGCTGTTATCGCACCGCGCTCTTCATTGTTGTGCGTGCTAATCTGAGCCATTGTTTAGGTATGCGCATAACGCTTCGACACCGAGTCGGCGCATCATATAGAGAGATAGCAGGAGCTTTCCATATCGCAAAGAAGAAATGTACGTCAGTCATTCTTTCGTTATCCTTGGCGACCGAGACCTTGTTTGCCCTAGTAGCACACAAAGACGCGGTTAGAAAGCTAAAACTGGCTCTTGCATTTTCAATGATTCTGTTCTTTCGTTGGACTAATCATGTTTCCGCATTTTATTTCTTTGCCTTTTCGGTTACGTGTGCTTTATACTATCAAATATACGCAAAAGCCCATGTTCATAAAAATAAGGTTGCACCTGTTAGTCGGTCCTTGTGTGTCTTCTTTACTGTCCTTATCTTCCAGTCGAGCTGTATAGTTCCAAGATGATCGCAAGAGTTGGAGACATATTAACCCGGTGGTTTTCATGTTCCGTTGTACTGTTCACGGCGCTCGGGATGGACGTTTACTGAACGCCTGAAGTGTGCGGTAGGTGCCAGGAAATAGCTGCTTCTCGACCATTTCAATTTCCGGCTTGCTTATGAGGCGTTTCCTCCGCATGCTTGACGGTAGTGGCGGCTTCCTTTGCTTTCCTCATACTGCTCAGCTGACTCGAAGCTTGGAGATTTAGTGGTCGCCTGTAAGCAACGAGAAAATGTTTTCTGATAATGAGACTCAAATTGTCTATGGCAAGTTAAAGACAGAGATAAATAGAAAAAAAGTAAACTACGCATGCTCAGCCAGAGCCAAAAATTTTATTTGAGGTCAATGAAATATTTATCTACGTTTCCCTGCTGACTCTGCAGCCTATATAGTAAAAGGAGAGCTTGAAACAAGCCATAGAAAAAATATTCCTCGACAGGAATGAAGTGATAATGTAAGAGACAAATACCGCAATATTATTAGCAGTTTGGGTAACCGTTCTACAAGGACGTGTGACCAGAAGAAGGGGGCTCGAACTCAGTCAAATGCAGTCATCTCGTTTTTTTTTTCCTAACCTGCTTTGTTGATTGAAATAAGCTTTAATTTGCATTTGAGTTTTAAAGCAGCGAAACAAATGTATGTCAGTTTGTACAGTAGACATGTTAAAAACTGCGTTAATACTAAAAATTGTGGAGCTTCGAAAAAAGAAATCCTGCTGAGATTCTGGTAAACTGAAGGAAAGCTTCGCACACCATGCAGAGGCAAAAGTTATGAGGCGGTTAACTTACTCTCCGTTACTAGCAAGACATTTAATTAAGGGGTCATGACATGGTCCGCGACCTTATTATGCTTTTTTAAAAAAGAAGTAAGGCTCTACGCGCGCATATGAGCTGGAAGTTGTAATTTGAAGTTATTGGCTCTAAGCCCCTCCCCTGCCAGTGACGGCCATTTTGAAGGATCCTGAGTGACGTCATCGACTGGCAGTGTCGTCTGCTACAAAACTCAGTTCGGGCGCCTACTCGAGTCCGACCGTGGCACATTTTGGTGAATTCGCCGAGACCGGGCAGGAGCTGCACACGAAAGGGAAGGACACAGGTCTTGGTTGCCTTTGTTCCCCTCCAACTTCCCCCCTTCACCTCACCGCACCCCAAGCCTGAGCAAAGAACAACTCGCTCCCCTACGCTCATTACCCGCAGTTCGGTTCTTCAGTCGCGAACAAGCACGTGACTGTCAGTCTATGTCGTCACGAACCGCGAGCGCGCCATTGTAGCCTGACTTCCAGACGGTTCAGGACAACTTTCAAAAATTCAATTACAAATCAATCGCTACACCGAATGAGCTCATATTTTGTCCATTTGTTCCTAGATTGATAGCGAACAACATGCAATAAACAGCTTGAGCTTGAAAAATGGTGTCATGACTCCTTCAAGGTAACTACCCGCCACGGTGCCTCAGTGGCTTTGGCACTCGGCTGCTGATCCCAAGGCCTCGGGCTCGATCCAGCTCGTGGTGGCCGTATTTCGATGGAGGTGAAACACAAAAACAGCCGTGTGAGGTTCTATGCCCGTGAAAGTTAAAGAATCTCATATAATCTAAATTAAACAGCGGTGCTCCTTACAGCCCAAGTGCAACTGTGGGATGGTAAACCCGGCGATATACAGTATACACTTTATTAAAACTGCTTATAAAGTCTTATAGCAACGTTAAACTGTAATCAACGCAGCGAAAAAACTGGTTTCCGGAAAAGGCAAGTGAGAGTGAACCGTGTTGAGGCCATCAAATGAGTTGTAGATAAATGTCCGAAATATGAAGTCCTCACAGAACGCTTCCAAACCTGAGCGAGAGTTTGGTACGCCAACGCACGTTAATCAAAATTTATTACTCACGCATATGTCTCTCTGCCAACGCCGAGCAAACGTTTTATAGGCGCGTCCAAGAGTTTTTCATCCTCTATAACCTTTTTTCGCTTTCTCTAACAAGCCTCTCTGTGCCTTCAGAAATGTAAAAGAACATTTTATGAAACACATTTGGTTAGTTGCGTACGGGGCGTAACATTTTTTTAAATCAAAGTTGAAAATCATCTAAAGTTGAGGTCGAAAAACTTCGCAATTACTTAGCTGCTTGAAGCAGGAGGTTAATTTAGACAAAGCAACGAATTTGGCAGGCTGCTCAGAGGGCCCCAGGACTGCTACACATCTATTGAAAAGGTGACCACGTGGGAACAGAGTGACTACCCTCTGACACCCAATAGCACTTACGCTGAAGTATAGGTGCGGTTTTTTTAACGGTTTAAAAGCCAGATATAAGCATACGTGAGGTCCGACGAGCATGTAGCCTTCAGGAACAGCTAAATGTCATTTGATTCGGTGGAAAAATTGGTACTTATGATGGCACTGCGTAATCGGGGCGTGAAAGGAGCATTTGTCGCATGTACGGCTTAACATCCCAAAGACACACCTGGCACCGTAGTGGAGACGCCATATTAATTTCTACTGCCTCTAAAAGCATCATAGCATGCTAGCATTTAGGTATTTCTAAACCTCGTGCGTACCAGCATCCATTGTGCCAACATGGCGCCGACGCCGTATGTATGTAGGCTAGGAAATATATGCGCGGACAGTACGACCATTGTGTTTCGTTATGGAAAAATGTTCAGAGGCAGTGCCAGAAAGAGTGCTGACAAGGTGTGCACGCATCGTGTGAGGAAACGTTTTTTTTTTTTTCAGCAGGCCATCAGAGACAACCTCTCCGACCTCAGCTTCATTTCATAAATCGTCTGTTCGAAGAATTTCAAGCAGCTAGGCTTCTTCAAAGTAGTCAGTCAAGTTGGTACTTGACTTTGCAAGATTCGAAAGGGGCGTCTTCACTGCGAATTTTTTTCTGTATATGTAACCCACTCCAGGTTCCTCAGAATGATTGCTGTAGCGGCACTATCATCATCAGCAGGGCTGCGCCCCCTCGGCTCGTGACATGCGCTCGCGCTGGCTACGTGGGGCCACGTGCGGAGTAGAATAAAGACAGTTGATTCCCGATTCCCGGCCTGCTCGCTTCGTCCGCGTCGCGCTCCGTTAATTTGTAGGGGACTTAGTCTTTGTCCCTCTACAGTTCGGTGAACCCGGACGTGAGGGACGCGGATAACGCCGCTTGGAATTTCGGTGTAGAATTTCGCTTGGAAGCCGGTGTGGAATTTCGAAAATGCGGTTGTCCTCGGCGCTGTGGCTCAACAAATTTTGGCTACATCGCGCCAAAAAATATGCGCTTTCGAGACGCTTGCAGGCAAAGTAACCTCTCCAGCCCACATTACTCGTCGAAATAGCCAAAATTTGTCGGACCACAGCGCCGAGGCTAACCGCATTTTCAGAATTCTAACTGATATGAATGTAACTTAAGGTGGGCTACACGCTTCTTTATTATTAAGGAGCTAAAACTGATAATTAAAAATTTAACTCTTCAATATGAGTTAACCAGCCTGTTGATTAGCATGTTTTAACTGTATTCTAATGTACTACACCGTTGACAATGCTATGCCAGGAAAAAAACGCTCTTCTAGCTCAAAAATCCTGCTTTAAAAATTATGTGAAGTGTTCGGTGAAACACCCTGTATGCGGAATTGGTCAATCTCTGCATTAATAGGTCCCCGGGAGTCTTCCTACCATTCCTGGCGAAGTAGTGCAGTGGTCAAACGATCCACCACTGCCCTTCTAAGGCAGCTGCTGCCATCGGTGGGACTTGGGTTGCTTGGGCTGGTTTGCGATCAATATTGCTCTTCGCGAGCAGCCTATCACGATTAATTGAGCTGCCGGCTGCCATGGTACGCAGGCTGCTCATGCTCTCCTGCCCACCACAAAACCGGCTTCAGACGGACAGACAAAAGCACAGCGACTAAATGCGGTGAATGGCCACTATAAGGGCCAGCGCACTAAAAACTCCAAATATTCTAAATTCTATTCACGACACCATGGGCACGAGTTGACCAAAGAGCATGCAATACAGCCGGCGGAAGATACGAACGGATACGTTGGAGAAAAATCAAACGTCCTTCCCACACTCACATGACACGCAGTGAATACTGCAAGCAGTTCAAGTCAAGCCAAACGCAGCCTTAGAACAGCAGACCACCCGCACACCCCTTATAAAAATGGTCTATAGACAGTCTATAGACTTCTTATATGCTCTACTACCTTCCTATAGATATTTATTTTTGTCTACTCTTAGTGTATAGACTGTCTGTAGACAAAAGTCTACTAAAACGGTATGGCCATAAATCTATAGATTGTCTATACACTGTCTTGTATTGCCCATGAACTGGTCTCTAGGGTTCGTCTATAGAGTCTATAGACTTTATCAACAGAGGATTATGGACAGTCTATAGACTGTCTAAAGAAGTTTTTGTAAGGGACCACTGCGATTCCAGACGCGGCGGCATCACAATACGTCCAGTAAGAAACTTGACAAGCCCTCTCATGCTTGAATGGCAAGCCTATGCGGGCACCCATTATTCGAGCGACAAGCAAGCCACAAACAAAACTAAAAGCTCCTACAGGGCACCGTAACTCAGCTGGAGTCCCACCCGTACCTGCCAGCATACGCAGCGCCGCAGGCAGAGCGGAAGCCGCGACGCCGTCAGCCTCCTGAACCTCCAGCCGGCGTTGGGCATCGGACGCATTGAGCCGGTGCTTGTGGATCCAGGAAAGTAGGGTTCCGCCCAAGCAGTGCTTCGATTGTGGTGTGCTAAAATGTGCATAGCGTGGAATGCCTCGGCTTTTGAGTGAATAGCTACACTTCCGTTTGCACAATGCTTCGCAAAACGCCGTGATATCTGCTGTGGTTAGGAAAGACAAGTGCAAGTACGAGCGGTGCACTGTTCGCGAAATTAAGAACGCTCCAAAATGCCAGTTGTATACGGAACGTGGACGGCTATGTGCGGTGGCAGCAATTCTTCCAAGTAACTCTTCTCTGGTAAAAGCTTCGCCTATGCTGTACAACTACGCTGTCTAGTCCTAAGCCACCTCCGCCAAGTGGCCGTGTTTGCCATCACGTTGGAGGTTGAGCAACTATCTGCATTTATAGGGGAAAGGACCCCGTACCTCTTCAGGATGGACAGGGGCACAGAGGCAACGAGAGGAATTCAGTTTAAGGTATGACGCTCTTTGTTTTCTGCCTTTCTTTATTCCTTGTGTTTTGTGCCAGGCTACAGCCTGTTATCCTGTATACACGGGTAATGCTCCCACGCGTATCTTCCACGCGATGTCTTGAGACACACCCGTTTGAGCACTTGTTGCGTTGTCACAGCCAGTAAGCTAAAAAGGCATTCGAAGCTAGGTTGGAACGGTCATGGGAGCATCTTCCAGATCTTCCCTCCCCCCAATAAATCGGCTTGAAAGGCAGCGGGAGCAACTCACACAACACTATGGGCCCAGAGCAAGCCTCGCACAAAAAGTTTCTAATGAGCTCCTGTTGAGTGTATGTCTTACTGACAGAGCAAGGATATTGAAAGTTCATTGACTGTAAACATGAGCTTTTCACGGGGTCAATTAGGATATCACGATTTTGCGCTGCCGTTAAAGCTTTACGGAGGATGCAAGTGCATCTCCACAAGCAGTAGCTCTCATTCCGCCAGTAGTGGCAAACCGCCTGTTGTAAGAGCCACTCCGTATGTCAGCCTCCCGTGGCCTTTCAAGGTGTCTTGTAAGCAACTTGCGAACTAGTAGCTTTCTCTCAGAGTATGCTTTACCTAGCACCGATTGCTTGTTTTCTGGAAAGTTTAGCTTGCTTCTGATTGCAAATAGGGTGCTTTTTAAGGCTAACCAGATAACATCGCCAATATTATTTCACAAAACACTAAACGTGGTGCCACGTCCTCTGCCATTTTCTTGCTAAGAGATTTTGCCAACAGTACTGATGTTAATTTTAAGCATGAAATGGTTTTATTCTCCTTGTCGGCGCACCGCTGGTGACCTTGACGCCAGAACGGAGGGAGAACACATGCAGAGGCGAACCTAAACAAACTTTGCCGAAGCTCTCAGTCACCCCTGGAGCCTACATGCTGTGCTGCCGCCGGAGCAGCGCATGCGTCAATAACACGTGCATCTAGAATGCGTTATTCCACCTGTTACTGCGCATGCGCGGGCCGCGCAGCTCGTCACAGCGTCCGATTTTTAAAGAATAGACGCGTCGCCGCAACCACGTTCGCTCAAGCGACGTAAGCAGGAGGAGGAGAGAGATTTTAATGAAACAGGAGAGGTCTCCCTGGTTCTTGGCCTGCCATGCTACTGCAGACGACGTAAGGGTGTCATCATGCTAGCTACAGCCTATAAATTGAAGTCAGGTGGCAGTAGGGACACTCACCTGTTCCCTCCCCTCACTCCTCTTTGCCGATCATTTCCTCTCGTTTAAGTCGAAGCCATAATCGCTCAAGAACATGTGTTAGTAATGAGTATCCTGAATTTACGCCTTTCATAATGCTGTCACATTTTCTGCTTCGAAAGCCTTTCAAGAACGGCGCGTAATGTAGTGGGTCCCGCACATCTTCCTTGACGTTGTTCTTCGGCTCCTTGTGAAAGCAAACCGCGGTGCACGACAATTCACGCGTGAAACCAACGTCTGTGAGCGTCGCACAGTAATACATTCGTAGCCCACATCCGCATGTACCGCGTACATCGACAATGTCAACGACAAGAAGCCCTTATTATCGACCAGCAATTGCAACAGCATACTCATCCGCTGTTATGCCCACCGTAACCGACCATGCGCATCATTTGCGAACAAGCCATTTTTTATTCACATTTTTATTTAGCCGGCTACGGACCTTTTCATGGTTCTCGGAGCGCGGTAAGCTCGCATTTTCGCCATTCCGGCGCTTGAAGAGGGATCTAAAAAAGGAGCAGAAAAAAAAACACAGAGCTATAAATGAACGGCAAATGTGGTACACAACGAGCCGTTCACGCTGTTCGAGCAGCGCAACTACGAACACGAAGCCCGACAAGCCTCTTCACGCTCGGCAGAGCGCGCGTCATCTGAACGGCGTGTTCGCAGCCCCAACACACAGATGGCTCGAGCGCGTCGCCTCAGCAACATACGTGGTGGGCGCAGGACGTGTGTTTCGCTTTCTCTTTTGTGCCCCTGCGATTCTTCCGTGCATATCTGGTGCTGCCCGCTCGGAATGCCACCGTTCCCTGAGCCTGGATGAAAATGGCGAGAGTGCTTCGGGATGCCAGAAAGGCAAGTGTCGCTTTCGAGGCAACAGCTATAGGATTAC
Source organism: Amblyomma americanum (assembly GCA_030143305.2). Lineage (NCBI taxonomy): Eukaryota > Metazoa > Arthropoda > Arachnida > Ixodida > Ixodidae > Amblyomma > Amblyomma americanum. Next base: position 134,720 of record JARKHS020012014.1, read on the forward strand.
CCCCCCCCCCCCCCCTCCCCTTCGAGTAGCACTGACGCGCGGTCTAAGACAGAGTCAAGGAATGGCTGTACACGTTCTCCCAGGTTTATTTAATTTTCATTCTTGGGGTAGTAAAAATATTCGACGATTTCGCATCAGAATCGAATATTGTATATTTGATATTCGTATTCGATTCGGAATCTCGGTCTCCTCGCGAGGTCACTCGACAGTGTCCGCCACACATTTTCGTTTTCTCTCATAGAGTGTGCCCATACTTCATCTATTCAACTCAAGGAGGTGCTTCAGCTTGGCTTATGTGTTAGCTATTATACCAGTAATTAACACACAAATTGTCATATTTAGAGCCGTTCCCGCATAGGGCAATCCTGTCGCATTAGCAGAAAAGTAAACATGCAGAAGTTAAGTCATCGGGAAGCGATATTAGTGATATTAGGGATATTATTAGGGATATTAGGGATATTAGTGTCATCTTCTGGTTACAGTGTGGCATTCATGCCTAGTGCCGCGCAGTACGCTGCCAGCGTGCTGACGGCAGCGATGGAACTGCCGCTGAGCGATCACGTAATCTGGAGCACGGCACTTTTTCTTGCCCCTCATGCACGGTTTCGAGTTGATGGTGCCTTATTACGGTCACAAAAGTTGTCAATGTCGTTTCATAAATTTACAAAAGCTGCCTAACCATACGACAGCCCCAAATGGAGGGGGGGGGGGGGGGGGTGGATATGGCACACACTCTAGCCAACGGCACTTGGCAAGCAGGTGGTGCCTGAATATCTGTACCGGCGTGTCCGATTTCGCTGAGAAAGACTCAAAACTCATACCTACGGTGCTTAATCCAACGACAGTTCTAGCACTTTCTCAATTTTCCGCTGTGACTGAATGCTATTGCCACTAATAAGTCAGCCAGTTTCGGCATGCGTGTACGGCCTTTACCTCAACTAACCGGGCAGCGGTGGTTTGTTTCTTAACCGCGTAGCGAAGCCTTTGTGGTAGCAAGACTTTCATTTGAGCTAGTTGGTTGTAGCTTGACGTGGTTTGCGCAAAAAGCGTACAGGCGCCTGTCCTGTCTTGAGTGTGCTTGTCTTCGTCTTTTAGCGCCTGTACGCTTTTTGCGTAAACCATGTCAACCTTTATGGTAGCCCTTAAGCTCTGAATCTGTGTAAAGCAAGGAGAACTCTTGACCTCACGTTTCGGCACCTTTCGGTCTTTAAGGGCGCCGTAAAGGCTCCGTTATACGGTTGAGAAGCAAAAACCTGCTGCTCCGTTACTTTTGGCAAAGGGGGTACAAGATATGGACCTCTCTCGCTTGAAACCGAATTTCAAAAAAATGAATTCGAAGTACTTTTATCGGTGTTTATTCGCTTGAGCCAACAAATCCAACGTCTCGATATAGCATACCATCCTACCTTGCTATCTTTTTACACGCCTTTATTTGTTGGAGTTTTGCGGAGGAAATTTACTCTTCAGTTCGTTTTTTGACAGTTCGCATTCCTAAAAATACTTAAACTGTATCTTTTCAAAAAGCTTGTCACTGGATATAAGTCGCTGTTGCCTCTGCTAGCGTTGTGCCTCTCTTTTACTACTTCGGTCTAAATGTACATGAAGGGCTAGTTCAAGTGCGTACCATGCCTATTCCTAGTAGCACCGAAACTGGACACCGAACCCCTTCTTTTTAAAACTTGGCTTTACAGAAAAGGTGTTATGGTCATTCCCGATAACTGTCGTCAGTGTGGCGCCGCAGGAACTATCAAAAACCTATTTATTTTACTGCAAAGGTGTAATTTTATTCCAGACATTCTACAATGGACACCACAATATGACTTTGAACTCTGACAGGGCGCGGTGCTTGTCCGCAGCCCGTGAAGTTTTTTTTTTTTTAATGTGATCTTTCTCAATTGACTGCACATTCGCTGAGAAACGTAGATGATGTACTGAAATGCTGAACCAATCGTCACCTCAAAGGGGCATTTAAATCAAACAAGATTCAAGAAGACGATATCTGTGACTAAGGTGACTAATGTAACCTGCGTCTAAGATAAGGTGAGGGTATCCGGCGCTGCCTTCTTGAGTTGTACCAGACTGCAGTCCTTTTCCTCAATCTAGTGTCCTACATTTCTACTGCACAAGTACCAGGAGACTTTGGCTGCCCACCTCTTCTAATCCATTTTTCGTACTCTCTCAAACCATATTTTGCTCCGTGCTTCCCGTAGCTCAAAGGAAAACCAACACATTTCTCCTGTACAGCTTCGCTTGTTGTCTCTACAATCCCCTAAAGCTAATCTCGTCACCGTTCTTTGGCTAATCTCTAAGTCCTTGTACCAAATCTAATTTTAGGCATAATACCGCGTTCGCAAAAGTCCGCCCCGCAACCATTACACCCTTCGAAAGTTTTCGCATTACTTCATATATATTTCATCCCCATTGTGCTCTGTGCTTCATTATGGACTCGTTCCTGTCTCCTTTCTTCTTGAGACGTTTTTCATAGGTTTTTAAAATTCATTTCCTTCAAAAACTCACACCCCTAAATATTTGCTCTTATTTACGCGCGGTACTCCCACGTCACTGCATTAATGCTGTTCTAATCCCGCGACCGTTAACTCTCTCCGTGCCGTGCTTATTGAGCACGGGTGACCGGCCACACATAGATACTGCGTGCGATTTTAATGCTACCAGTGAACTTTGCGACGCGTTACGCTATCATTTATGTAGTACAAGAACTCAACTTTCAGTTCCCAAGCAATATATAACTCTGCTACAAAGCGGGGAATTTGGGTGCTGGAGGGAAGACCACGGTGCGCAGCTTTTCTTAGTGAGCATGAAAAACACCCTGATGTCATGTCCGGACCACCTCGCAAACCATCAACGCTTTGTCGTTTTTTTTCGACGTGGAGATAATTTATTTTTAGTGCTAGTAATAGAAGTAAGTGTCTGAGTGATGTCAGATAGTCTGGCTTTAGTTTGATTATGAATACCTCATGAAAGCAGCACAAAACATCAAATGCTGTCTGCCTGGAAGCATTGCTTCTACCTGCTGCCGCTGAACTGATTTGTTGTGTTATTTAACACGCAAAAGAGATATTCGCAGTACTGTGGCCGATGTTGGTTGTGCGTCTACATTATGGGGTCAAGATTTGGTACCGTCATCTATATAGATACAGCCGTTCTGCCCGAAAAAATAACCTGCCCCCCCCCCCCCCAATAGTGCCGTGAGGTGAAGCAGACACGTGATGATATTTTACGATGTTATCGGGCTCTTTTGCCCAACAGCGGCAATAAGATTTCAGTACACACGAATTAGTATGTCTGTATGCTTTTCCTGACCCAACAACCACGAAGTATATCCGATGACTTGTAAAAGGCCGAAAGTGCATGGGTGCTTCGGGCAATGCCTTGCTCATTTCTAAGAACGTCCCCGAGTTCCCATGACTATCTCTAGTGGAGTAATGCCAGCTTGATTTATGCTTTTTTCCTTCCCAGGTTAATGTCCTCAAAGCATTTTACTGCTCTTCTGCACTTGTTGGATGTCTGTACGCGTCTATCAACACTGAGGAGCTCTTTTGCGCAGTGATACATGAGCCTTGGTTAGTGAAGGCTTTTCTTTTGAAGCTGAAAACATCATCCAGGGGCAACTCTATTTTAACGCGTAACACACAATCTCTCCTCCGTCCTTCAACAGATCTGCTGTTACCTGATCCTCCCCAGCTGCTTTTTTCATTTGCTTTGCTCCTAATGCTTCCTTTACTTCCTCTTTCTTCAATGGTGGGATGACTCATTGCTGTGCACTACTCTCTCTATTATTAAAGTTCTAATTACATTGGCTACTGTGCCGCCGCGGTGGCTGAGTGGTTATGGCGCTCGGCTGCTGGCCCGAAAGACGTGGGTTCGATCCCGGCCGCGGCGGTCGAATTTCGATGGAGGCGAAATTCTAGTGGCCCGTGTACTGTGCGTGGTCAGTGCACGTTAAAGAACCCCAGTTGATCGAAATTTCCGGAGCCCTTCACTACGGCGTCTCTCATAGCCTGAGTCGCTTTGGGACGTTAAACCCCCTTAAACCTTAAACCAAACATCGGCTACTGTATAGATTTCTGTTGAACTATCATTCTACATTAACTATCTTATCCATCTTGCTAATGACATTGCCCTCCTTGCCTCTAAGCGCATACATCTGGTTTTTACCCCTACCTAGTTTCTTCTTCACCGCTTTTAGGCTTCAGCGCTTTTAGGCTACTGATCCGGAGTTCCCGGGTTCGAACTCGACCGCGGCGGCTGCGTTTTTATGGAGGCAAAACGCTAAGGCGTTTGTGTGCTGTGCGATGTCAGTGCACGTTAAAGATCCCCAGGTGGTCGAAATTATTCCGGAGCCCTCCACTACGGCACCTTTCTTCCTTTCTTCTTTCACTCCCTCCTTTATCCCTTCCCTCACGGCGCGGTTCAGGTGTCCAACGATATATGAGACAGATACTGCGCCATTTCCTTCGCCCCCCCCCCCAAAAAAAATACAATTAAAAAAATTAATTTTAGGCTGCCTCCGTTCTTTAGAGCATGCTCGATTCTCTTCATATTGAACTTCATTATCTCGGCTACCTTGCGCTTATTTAGTAACTTCGATAGCTATGCTTGTTCTATTCTCTCTGTAGGGTTAGACGCCCTCATGCTTTGACGTTTCTTGATCAGATCTTTCGTCTCCTGAGATAGCTTGCCGGTATCCTGTCGAACCATCCTACCACCTACTTCTACGGTGGACTCCGCAATGATAGCTGCCAGATTATCGTTCATTGTATGAACATTAAGATTGTCTTCTTCACCTAAGGCTGAACATCGGTTCTGTAGCGATATCCTGAATACCTCTTTTTTCCCTCTTACCGCTGACTCGTTAATGGACTTCCTCTTCAAGTCTAAGCTAATTCGAGACGTTACCATTCTGTGGTCGCTACAGCGGATCTTTCCGATGACGTCCACATCCTGAAAAATGCCAGGTTCAATGCCAATGCTAGGACTGCAGATAACAGCAGGAAGGCACATGACCATGGGAGGGGGTAACGAGGAGTAGACACATTCTGCAGTTTTCACGGTGGTCAATCACTTCACTTTGCTCTGATCAGGCCACTAAGGTACCTTTGTATAGTAAATTTAGTCTGCTGCGCAGCCAATCTTGTAGTTACCTGCGTACCCCGACAGACTTGTTCTATAGATTTAGACAATGCCTCCTTATTTTGCGGCCCCAGGTCAGTAATTTACCATGTCAAAAGTTCATCGGGACCGGTTTCTGTATTCTTTGGGATCCTTTCTAGCGCTGTCATCTAGCCCAAGTTTCCCAGGCTTAACTTTTCGTCTGCCATCTGCAGCGTTACACCTCCTAGAAACCTCCCCTCCAGTTACTTTATACGTCTCGCAAATTAGCCTGTCCCTGTGGTCCAAAGGCGCGGTCCCTTTTAGATTATCGGCTTTGTGGTTATATACAGAATCATCTGTACTTTCGGCCTTCCTACCTAAGCCATTCGTAAGATTCCGCAATTTCGTCAGAGCGTCCCTATTGATTTCCCTCACCTCCATCATCCAACGACTGCTTCCCGCTTTAATTTTCGCGTCTCTGATCTCGCGGACATGTATTTTGTGTTGTCAGCGTATGTCCCATTCCCTGTTCACCTGTAACTGCCTCAGTCCGTCCTTTCTGGCCGCTCTTAACTCCCCCGATGCCTGTCTTCTGAGTTCAACTGCTTTTTTTTAATTTCCGCATTAGACCAGCTTCGAGGCTTCTTTCCGACTTTCCGTTAGCCATCTGTTCATCCTTTCCCATTTTTTCCCTGATTAAGCCATTTAGTAAGTATCTTAGAATAAGCCTTATGTTACGATTCATGCTACTTCTCTGTCCACTCTTTCCGCAGTGCCTGCCACTTGTTTGCTGGTCGGAAAGGTTTTGTCTTCATCCTGGCCTAAATATGTCGTTTTGTCTACGTTGCACCATTAGGGGGGTAATTATTTATGGTCACTCCCTAACTGTACAAACCCTCTTCGTCTATTTTCACATGCTTTAACTTTTCGTAAATATATTGTGTGACAGTGCTGTAGTCAATGCTCGACTGTCGGTTTCCCGATTCGCCAATTATCTGTCATTCACATTTGCCTTCTCTATTAACTACGACGAGGTCCTGTATTCCGCCTACGTTTAATAAGCGAAATGTGCAGCGCCATCTCTTGCGCGTATCGCAAATAACTTGGCCCACCTGGTTCAGTCGAGAAAACTAAACCGCTGTCCTGTTTCCTTTGCGCGCTTTAAACTTGTATGCTGCTGTAAAGCAAGGTTAGCGCTGCTGCTTTCTTCACAATATCGCTGTCCGCCCATGTCATGTTCCCCGCTGTTCACAACGGCGTAATCGCCGAAAAACAAAAAAAAAATGCCGTTATACTATAATCAACTACAGTTACGATCGCTGGAGCGTTGCAAGAACACGTATACCTAGCAACAAGGTATCACTGCCGATGGAAACGGGAGCGCGAATGACACACACACATCGCACGCACAAAACACAAAACGTTCGCACTGCACGCCGACGAACACTTTGCAGCGTACGCCGCATCGAATAATAATAATAATAATTGGTTTTTGGTGGAAAGGAAATGGCGCAGTATCTGTCTCATATATCGTTGGACACCTGAACCACGCCGTAAGGGAAGGGATAAAGGAGGGAGTGAAAGAAGAGAGGATCAAATAGGTCCGTAGTGGAGGGCTCCGGAATAATTTCGACCACCTGGGGATCTTTAACGTGCACTGACATCGCACAGCACACGGGCGCCTTAGCGTTCTTCCTCCATAAAAACGCAGCCGCCGTGGTCGGGTTCGAACCCGGGAACTCCGGATCAGTAGTCGAGCGCCCTAACCACTGAGCCACCGCGGCGGGGCCCGCATTGATCACTGGTGAACGAACAGCGCGAATATCCCACAGTGAACAGCTGCGGTCTCCCGACGGCTCCGAGCAGTGCCGCAGTAGACGAAATGCCCCCATGCTATCGTTGTCGCCGAGCGCGTTCAAATCCGGGCACGCAACGAGTTTTGCACTGATTAATGAGCTATGAGTTAATGGCGTGAACGTCAGCTTGTGAGCGCAGCCAAAAACATAAACTCGAGCAGTCAAGGAAAGTACGCCTACGCTACCCCTCTCAATAGTACGCCGCGGCAGGCTGCTGCCGCCCGGTTTGTAAACAGCGACTACGACGCCGTTGCTAAGCTGCGACCGGACAAGATGGCCTCCCGATCGAGAAAAACTACGTCACTTCCGCCACACTTTTCTCCTATGTTCTATGGGAAGAGCCTCTCCTGAATTTTCCTTCCCCCATGGTGTGGCGGGTGCACCTCCAACGCACTGTTGTGTGCCGCTATGCGCTCAGTGAGGATGTACGATACGTGCGGGAATAAGGTGCGTTTTAGCTACACGTTTATTATTTTTTTCTACTGCGCGGGAACGTTTAATGAAGACAAACGCAATGCGGGGTACCTTAAGGGCGCCGACCCGTTAACAGCTTACGTTGTCTGCCCAAACTTTTCACAAGCGATGTTTGCAAATTACCACACGCAGCAGAAGCTCTGCTGTTTGTGATCAAAATGGGCCAATTTCCTGCATTTGTCAACCCTCCGACAGCGCAGCTCAGTCCGGCGTGGACAGATAGGAACATGCTTCACTGAACGACAGAACAGATATGAAGGATTCTTCAGCTGACATACGCGTGATTGGAAAAAAAATTATTTAAATATGTACACATGCCAAGGTTACCGGACACATCGACATTCACAAGTAGACATGACGCTAAGAATGTCAGGCGAGCCAATTACAGAAGTACCATAAGCATATTTGAGCAACTAACAGGAATGGCTTGTGAACGATTTAAGACGGGATAGCATACCTATTCACAGAAGAGTGAAACAGCAATAATCTGACAAGGAAAAAAAAAAAACCTTAGCGCCAGTTTGGTCTAAAGGCCAGAACAAGACGATCGTTGTTAACAGAAATGAATGGGCACGACCACTGCCGAAGGAACTCTTCCATTGTTTGCTCAACCGTACTGCTCAAACGCGTTGTTGCTCAACCGTGCAGTCCGACTGAAATGACGACCTTTCATTACTCCGTGACATTAATCCATGCCGTAACAACGGGCACTCAATTAGCTTCAGCTAGGTAACCTCGACCACTGGGCCCATTGCGTACAGATGCACTGAAAGGCAACCATGCGCCAATTACTGCTTAGTTCTCTACTTCTGCAGTTTAGTTCTCACCGTAGTGTTTATTTTTAGAAACGCCATCAAGAACACTGATGGCTGCGCAGTCGTCGAAAGGAGGCACGTGGGCACGTACTGTACGGCACTGACGTCATGCCATCGCGCCTGCATCTCATGAGGGTCGATGCGTCCTTGTGATGTAATATGAAGGTTTAAAGTGATGTGTGAAGGTTCCTATTTTTCAGTTTTTTTTTCTGGTACCATCGACTTCAAAGAGAATATTGTTATTTTCAAAAAGATTGTAATGTCTATTAGGCTAAACAGAGGGACGCAAAGCCACAAAACATAGGACACGCATCGGGTACGCTTTGAAAAAAGCCCAGTTTTATTGCAAATGTGGCAATTAAGCGGCAGCACCTGACTCCGCGACAAAGTCAGTTTCCCTTTGTCCAGCTTTGGGTGTCCAGCCAAGTGTCGGAATCCTCCACGCAGAGCCCACACAGCAGCCGTTGTAGGCCCCTTCTCCAGCTCAGGGGCGCCCCTCTTAACCTCAAGTATGGCTGCTAAATTTTAGGAAGTATAGATGTCTGAAAGAGAGAAAAATACTCTGGACGCCTTCGCTTGCGTTATATTAAACAAGACGCCCTCTGTTAAGAAAATATCTCATCCAGGCGTATTTTGATCCGAATCGACAGTGCGAACTGCGCCGGGCTCTTTAACGTTGGCGTTGAAAATCGTGGATAAACAGGAAACTATTAAAGCACCGCACGTGCATTTTATTTATAGTCACAGGGTTGGCAACACAGCTGCCCGACAGCCGTGTGTTGTTACGGCGCGGTGCAAGCAGCTGCTGACGCCGGCGCGCACGAATGTTTCATTTTCCATACCGCTATAGCTGGCTTCGAGGCCAACGCTTTAAATATGAATGCACGGCGCAAGTCAACCATACAAGGTAGTGGGTGAACATACCGCACATGTTCCTCGACGAGGCGAATTTTTCATCCTCTTCAAAATGAAACAGCGATGCTTCAACACAGTTCGAATTAAATCTGTGCATTACAACGAAAACCTGCCAGTGTATGTCTTACCCATCCCAGAGCCGATTCTTGCCGTCTTTGGCTGGAGTGCTAAATTTCAAGCGAAGCTGTAATGGCAAGCGAAGCAGTTATGCTTAGCAATGCTGGCGCTGACTAAACTACAACGGAGCTGCATTTCATGACAGATGATCAGCATAAGCAGCCCAGCGGCTGAGGCTGGGCTTTTGAAATTCAACTCAAGATTTTCAAGAGCGCTTCACCGGTATCAAGGAAGCACGCGTAGCAGACGATTCATCAGCTCGAGCGAATCAATATGGCGACCGGAAACAGCAAGCGCAGTGTTCCCTTAAGAAAATTACTTTAGATAGTCCATAAACTTCCCATAGCCTTTTGTCTAACATCTATAGACTCTCTATAGACAATTCTTATAGCTAGTCTATAGGCAATAGAGATGCTATAGAGGTCTGTACGCAATCTATAGAATTATGACCAGACATCTTTAGTAGACTTTCGTCTGTAGGTCTATAGACAGTCTATAGACCATTTTTATAAGCGTCAGACGTTCAAGCAGATTAGCACATCGTCTATTTTGTTCAGAAGAAAAAAAATCGATGGAATCCTCCTGTGTTCTTTCACGGCCACCTCCACAGGGCCACGCCTCGCATCGTGTGGTGAAGCGCAAATAGGGCGGGTTGGATTGGAGGTTCAGAATAAGTACTCTGCTTCCTTCGTTAACAGATCGGGCACGCTTACCCATTGTCCTCCAGGAACCCGTCTGAACACTAGCAAAAAGAGTTCAACCCCGTCAATTCGTGTGCAAAACTTCCTGACGAGCGGTTTGGGCAGAGCTTGCCGCAGAAGTGCCATTCGCATTAGGGGAGAGGGCTGGCTGTTTTAAAGTCATTACAGGTACATCAGGGGCGTGTTTTTCAACGTTGACGCTAACGAGAAGCGTAAGCAAAAATGAAATCACTTCACACGACCGTGATTTCACTACGCACCGTGGTAGAATGGAGGTCATCAATCGCACCACGCAGCATGGCACCATGTCCACCTACAGCCACACGGTGGTGTGCCTTTGCGAATTAACGATGATGATGATAATGTAATCAGGCTTAATGTCACACGCCAATGGTGGGGGTTTGGCCAGGGTCCACTGCGGATACTAACGCACTCATGGACAAGGAGCAGAGTATTTGGATAATTTTGTGTCTTAGACTAGAATTTGTACCAAAAAAAAAAGAACGGAAACGAAAAAGCAGTGAATTCCAATTATAGCAGAGGAATCTACCTGATATAATTATATAGTCGTGAATATAATCACACACTGATTTCAGGGCATATCCGTTGGTTAATTTCTATCGTTCATTTTCTTCACCGCCGTGTGAAAAAGAAGTAATCCCGTGCGCCACCGAAACAATCCCGCGCTTTCCGGCTCTCAACATATCTCCGCGCCGCACAAGCGCCACTTTCGGACCTCACAAGTCGGTGACAAAGAACGGTATTCAGCCATAAATAGCGCTTGAGCTATCTGCTACACTGGCTGTCGTGATTGGACAAAGCTTACGAGCGTTTAAAAGAGCGTCTTGCTGGGCAAATTGGTTACAGGTGCGAGAAAAGACAACACAAGGCAGAAAAACGGGACGGAGCACCTGTGTTGTGTCTGTTTTCGCGCCTGTAACCAAAGAGGCTTACGAGTGCTGGCGAATCAAAAACGTTCCCAGGAGTGCACTGCTTTGTCGCTTCGGGCTCCGACCGCAAGGCGCCAGGTCTAACTACATAAGCGTTGTTGCACTGTTTAGGCGAGCAAGGCCTTTATGTTCCTCCGGCGACCGGGCTTCCGATTGTCGCACGAGGGGTGAGGAGTTGCCTTTTTGTTGACACATCTGTCACGCGCCGGTATGCGCCCACCTGCGCCGCTATAACAGCCAAACAATGACTGCGACAGGGCCGTCGAGGCAAGGTGTCCTCAATAGCTTCGCGGCAGAGTTGAAAAACGCTAAGGCGCCCGTGTGCTGTGCGATGTCAGTGCACGTTAAAGATCCCCAGGTGGTCGAAATTATTCCGGAGCCCTCCACTACGGCACCTCCTTCTTCCTTTCTTCTTTCACTCCCTCCCTTATCCCTTCCCTAACGGCGCGGTTCAGGTGTCCAACGATATATGAGACAGATACTGCGCCATTTCCTTTCCCCAAAAAACCAATTATAATTATATAGAGTTATGCAAGGCGCAGCTCACGCCGGATGGTTGAGGAACGCTGCTCAGACTTCGCTGGTACGACGTGTATGGTTTCTTTTCTTTTTGTTGTGTGGCGGGTCTACCAAATTTTGGGTCAGATGTCATTTCCACAGCAGGAAAACCTGAGGAGCGTGTCTGAGTACCGCAAAAATAACGCTTGGCCTGCTGTGTACGACCCCTCTTATCTCGTTATCTCTCGTTTTCGTCCAGAAATGAACAGAAATGGAATGAAATTGGTTTTAGGGGAAAGGAAATGGCGCAGTATCTGTCACATATCAGCGGACACCTGAAGCGCGCCGTAAGGGAAGGGATCATGGAGCGACTGAGAGAGAAAGGAAGAAAGAGGTGCCGTAGTGGAGGGCTCCGGAATAATTTCGACCACCTGGGGATCTTTAACGTGCACTGACATCGCACAGCACACCGGCGCCTTAGCGTTTCGCTTCCATCGAAACGCTGCCGCCGCGGTTGGGTTCTAACCCGGTTACTCCGGATCAGTAGCCGAGCGCTCTAACCACCGAGTCACCGCGGCGGAGTAATTACGATTCTCCCTAACCCCTAATGCGAAATTTGAGCGCAGCTCTGTCGGTGTCTCAGGCTGTGTAGGCTCGTCGTTCGGCCTTGCTGAGTCGTCTGCACGTCTGGAGACTATATTAGTTCGATAGAAGCATTAGTTCATGACGATGTGCAATGTACAGCGATCGAGAATGTGCGTATTAGTCCGATAGCACTATTAGTTGACAAAGATGACGATGTGCAAATGCACAGCTCGAGAGTGTTGCAAGAGGCGTGATCGTCTACGGCTATATCCTGGTACTCTTGTTCTGTGGCCAGCGAAGCTGATTTCTTCGCGGCGCCGCGGGTTCGAATCCCTGTCTGGGCCATCTTAATTTAAATGTATTTATTTATTTATTTATTTATTTATTTATTTATTGTCTGGCTCGATTAGACCGGCGGCGGTGACGCGGCTCGATGCACGAACGGGCGCTTAAGTGTTGCGTTCTAAAGGTGCCTTCCGGTATGGTGGTCAGTCCCGGCAAATGTTGCCTATGCGCAGCTGTGTCGCCCACACTCCGGTAACACTAATGGCAACGCGTTTCTCGTTGTGCTTAAGGTATCTATTATCGTCCTGGATATTTCGGCTACTCTACAGATATCTATGCAGAACTTCCTGGCTGCCTTAAAGGAGCAGTCTGCTCTCCGAGACGAGTGCAATAATATTGGCATATCCTGACTTATGTTCACACCATGACGACAGTAACGAGAGATAAACTCGCGGTTTAAGCAGGAATTCGTATTACAATCGGCAAAGAATGTCACATCTGAGCGGATGGTAGCGCCACAATGTGTTCTCTTATTGCAGCTAACAAAGCAGACCCCTTTTTATGACAATGCCTCAGCGTCGACAGTTATTTTGGCTCGTATCACCTTAAGGCCGCCCGCTTTACACTCTTTCAATGTAAAACAGCTCTCTTTTTTAAGCTTGCTTAATAATCTTTTAAAATGTTCTAGAAAAATAAATTACAAAAGAGTCGCCGTCGTTATACTTGTAAACGCGCTGCCATCGCCAGCCCTACTGCTGCAGGGAAAGCAATTCTTGACACCTGTGATAGTGGTTAGGGCGCTCGGCTGCTGATCCGGAGTTCCCGGGTCCGAACCCGACCGCGGCGGCTGCGTTTCAATGGAGGCGAAACGCTAAGGCGCCCGTGTGCTGTGCGGTGTCAGTGCAAGTTAAAGATCCCCAGGTGGTCGAAATTATTCCGGAGCCTCACACTACGACACCTTTTTCTTCCTTTCTTCTTTGACTCCTTCCTTTATCCCTTCCCTTACGGCGCGGTTCAGGTGCCCAAGGATATCGAGACAGATACTGCGCCATTTTCCTTTCCCCCAAAACCAATTAACATTAACATTAACCTGTGATAGACATCACCTGTATTCATTTGTTGATATAATTTTTAAAACCACATCAGTGCTCTCAGATATAGTTTTAATAAAGCCTGTGCATCCCACTAAAGGTTTAGCTCATAATTCTGAATACCCAGGCGGCACAGCAGTCATTTGTTTACAGTGCTGCAAAGAGTCACCGTGGTGACTATATTTCGTGTCCTCTACGTCAGGGTTCGCAGCCGTTGCCTACCATTAGAAGGCGAGGCTACAATACGGAAAAGGTAGGCTTTCAATTGTATTTATCAGCGCATGTGACGAGTATTCCTTTGAGCTTTCAATAGTCGCAAAAAATGTTTAGTGGACAATGGTGATTAGACTGTCCCATTAACTATGTTATCTATATTGGTTATAACATCGCCCTTCTTATGTCTTAGCGAGTAGATATTTTTTGGTTACGCTTAGTTTCCGTTTGACCAATTTTGGGAAACCCGTTCTTTAGAGCGTGCTCCACTTTCTGCATATTACGTTTCCATTGGTTGGTTATACCGTGCGCTTATGATTTCGTTTGACAGGTCTGCGAGCTCTGTTCTGTCTATGGGGTTAGAGGCTTTCACACTTTAACGTTTCTTAATAGGATCTTTTGTCTCTTGAGGGATCTTAACAGTATCCTAACTAGTTTCCCTACTTACTACTTCCATTGCGCACAACGTAATGACATCTGTCAGGTTATTGTTGATTGCTTGAGCACTATGGTCGTCGTTAAAGAGGAGTGTCTGTTCCGCAGCAAGATCCTAAATTCCTGTACGTTCTCTCTTGCCGGACCCGCCGTGGTGGCTCAGTGGTTAGCGCGCTCGGCTACTGTTCCGGAGTTCCCGGGTTCGAACCCGACCGCGGCGGCTGCGTTTTTATGAAGGCAAAACGCTAAGGCGCCCGTGTGAGGTGCGATTTCAGTGCACGTTAAAGATCCCCAGGTGGTCGAAATTATCCCGGAGCCCTCCACTACGCCACCTCTCTCTTCCTTTCTTCTGTCACTCTCTCCTTTATCCCTTCCCTTACGGCGCGGTTCAGGTTTCCAACGATATATGAGACAGATACTGCGCCATTTCCTTTCCGCCAAAACCTATCATAATTCCCTCTTGTCGCTAACTCTTTGATGAGCTGCTTCTTCACTAGTTTCCTCCTTTCTATTTTCAGGTCTAGACTAATTTGAGACCTCACCATCCTGTGGTCACGTCTAACTGAGCACGTCCACATCCTGGACGATGCCAGGATATATATGCGCGCAATATGAAGTTAATTTCATTTTTAGTTTCACCGTACGCACTCTTCCACATTCACATCTGGCTATCCGTTTGCGGAAGAATGTATTCACGGTTCGTAAAATTTTTTCCCTCTACGAACTCTACTAGTAACTCCTCCCTTTTATTCCATTAACTATGACAATCTCCCAACGCTTCGTCAGGCCTGCTTCTTGCCTACCTTTGCGTTGAAGTCTCCCATCAGTACAGTGTACTTTGATTTTACTTTGTTCCCTACTGATTCCACGATTTCATAAAAGCTTTCAACGACCTGGTCATCACGGGCGGCTGTAAGCGCGTATTCCTGCATGGCCTTCAAAGCCTAATTATGACAGCTGCCACCCTCTAGTTTTTACTGTAAAACTCCTCTACGTTGCCAGCCACATCCTGATCGATGATGAATTCCGTGCATACAGTTATCGGCGGTCCTCTAAACCACAGTATCACAGTATGTGCCGGCCTTTTCACTGCTTATGCTTCATTTGTCCTCTTAACCTCACTAAGCCCTATGACATCCTATTTAATACCCGCTACTTCCTCAAAGAGCACACTAGGCTAGCCTGACTGGATAAGGTTATAGCGTTAAATGTTGTCAGTTTCAGTTTCCAATGGCGGCCTGTCCGAAGGTGAAGATTATTTGCACCCTCCGCTGCGTCACACGGTCTAACCACAGTCATGGCAAGTTACTCCGCATCCGCTGGGGACTGAGGACCGGGGTTAATTGGTGTGTTCATACAGGAACTAGTGGCCAAATACTATGCCAGGGTGGCCAAACCCTGTTCTGGTAAGAGGGTGTATATTCGGTTCTGGTTACCGTGATGAGGCCGCACCCAAGGCCTGGTTATTAAAATCGATCGACGAATGGCATTTTTATACGGTGCAAAATTTCAGTGCGACCAGGATTCGAGCCGCGGACCCGTTGCATGCGAGGCGGATGCTCTTCCTCTAAGACATCGCAGCATTTCCAATTAATGTACCGGCTATTTTGAGCATAAAAGGCAATTAGCTGTCGCTGTCAGTGTGCCGCGGCTGACCTTGGCGCCAGAACGGGCGGAGAACACGGAGGCGAACATATACGACATTTCGCTAAACTTTTCGTCTGCCCCCCTGGTGCCTACATGTTCCGTTACCGTCGAAGCTGCGCATGCTTCAACAACAGCGTCTTCCTAGTCCCATGGTGGGCGCAGCCATGCGCACCAACCTTAGTAGAGGTAACGTTTCTTCAGACTCTCTTGTCTACGGTGTGTCTGATGGAATATTATGAAACGACGTCGACATCCCCATCTGCGGCCTGCGAGGCGACCGCGTCTGCGTCAACAAGAAGACCGGGTGCTCACGAAAGTATACGCTACCACCGCAGAGACAATGGGAGCATAGCAATCCTGCACAACTGCAAATGCGGACAGCACCATCGAATACCAACGCTACAGTACGATCGGAGTAAGGCAGTGTGAAACGGTTCAAGCGTCAAGGAGACGAACTCCGCAGGCAAGAAGCTAGGGTGACTCGATGGCAGCGCCGCCGGTGTGTGACTAAAATCTTAAGCATTGAAGAAATATTCGGTGAAACACATTGTTTATTTATTCAACTGTTTTGACAGAGCTAAACAGTGCCCGATGATCGGCAGAGTAACACGCAGTTTTCTCAATGCTGCCTACACAGTATTTAGACTGGCTGCTTTCTCTCAGATACACAAGCTCAATCCTTCCGGTCCAGGATCCGGAGTTCCCGGGCTCGAAGCCGACCGCGGCGACTGCGTTTCGATGGAGGCGAAAGACGCCCGCGTGCTGTGCGATGCCAGTGAACGTTAAATATCCCCAGGTGGTCGAAATTATTCCGGAGCCCTCCACTACGACACCTCTCTCTTCCTTTCTTCTTTCATTCCCTCATTTATCCCTTCCCTTACGGCGCGGTTCAGGCGTCCGCCGAGATGTCAGACAGGTACTGCGCCATTTCCTTTCCCCACCAACCAATTTTCATTTCATTTTTGTTTCTTCATCAATATTTGTTTAAATTCCCGTTGATGGAAAGATGATTTGTAACTATGTTGCCAGAACCATGCCTGCTTATCTGAATAGTTTTTTTCGTAATTTAAATACTGTTTTGCAATTTTTGTTTACATCTTTTTCTTATTTTATGCAACAAAGGTGCTAAAAACTGAATAATGTCTTTATCAATGCACAAAGTACACCGCAATAGTGATAAATATTTCCATGATTCACTAATATATGCTTTTGCGTGTTCTTTAAAAAAATGGCGGTGGTTTAGCTCTGGTTAAACCTGGATTGACGCGATAGCTACAGCTGGCCGAGTGGAACTTGCTCAGTTGAATTGCAATGCCAGTCTTTCGCCGCTCCGTTTCGCTGGGCGTTCCGTCTTCATCTTCGTCCCACTTGACACGGCGCATGCGCACAGTTGTGGCAGCTCGGTTTCGCCTGCGCGCCGCGCCGCCGGCAGCAGCAGCTGCTCCGCAACACGTGGCTTGTCACGTGACCAAACATGTGACCACGTGGCGGTGGCGGCGCAGCCACGGTCACGTGCCACTGCCACGCTGAAGGCTCGAAATGCTACCGTAATATAGCTATCGCTACAAAAAGTGCTTCCTCAAGACGCTGAAATGATCTTTTTTGAATTCGAGGGTATTCAAGAATTGGAATCATTGAAGGTGCTGTTAATAATAATAATAATAATAATAATAATAATAATAATAATAATAATAATAATAATAATAATAATAATAATAATAATAATAATAATAATTCTCTTAGTGAAAGGAAATGACGCAGTATCTGTCTCATATATCGATGTACACCTGAACCGCGCCGTAAGGGAAGGGATAAAGGAGGGAGTGAAAGTCAAAGGAAGAAAGAGGTGCCGTAGTGGAGGGCTCCGCCTGCTATTAAAGCATGCAATGTATTTTCGCACTAGCATTTAAAATGGTGACCTAATCGTCGATTAAAACCGCGAAGATGTTCAGCCTTCTCCTTACTGCGTTCAAGAATGCAAGGAAACTCGTAGTGACGCCATTGTCGGCGAAATTTCAGATGTCCGCTGCCTTCGCCTGCATATGCTTCTGTGCGTCGTCCGATGCCGCAAACACGGTTCGTGAGCCTCATCTTCGATGGGGTTGGTTTTCTTCCATCACACAACCATTTCTTCGCTAGAAGCGCAGCGCCGTCGTACGTGACGTCATCACCGGGCCTCTGCCCGTCCCTGTGCAGTGCAGAGAAGCGTGAATGCGACGCCGCTTTATTCGGCGATTACGTCACCATTTCAAATGTTCGGGCAAAACGATTTCGCAGGCTTTACCTGCATGCTTCACTCATTCGACCCTTTTAAACTCGTCGAATTCTAAGCCTCTTCTGTTGCCCTTTAAGCATATTGGTTATACACATAAAGTGGCTCGACATGCCACGCTATGCGAACACCTGCATTCGTTTTTGGGGGCGGAATGCATATTAATTGCTTTTTCTAGCGTATTTTCCTGCGTAAGGCTGGCAGTCCATTGCAGAAAAATAAGTTCAAAAGGCGACTCAATGGTTTCGTCTCTCATGCATACACAAAGCCTTGTGCTTTTTGAGGTTATCTCGACTTGAGCATTCTTACAACCATGTTTGGTTTATGGGGGGTTTAACGTCCCGAAGCGACTCAGGCTATGAGGGACGCCGTAGTGAAGGGCTCCGGAAATTTCGACCACCTGGGGTTCTTCAACGTGCACTGACATCGCACAGTACACGGGCCTCTAGAATTTCGTCTCCATCGAAATTCGACCGCCGCGGCCGGGATCGAACCCGCGTCTTTCAGGCCAGCAGCCGAGCGCCATAACCACTCAGCCACCGCAGCGGCTTCCTCTTACAACCATGTGTAGGCGAGAAGGCAGGTTTTGTTTTACTTTACTTTTTGAAGCGAAAAGCTTCACTACGCTACGTAGAGCGGCTTCGGGTAGGCGGCACAACGGTCTTGAACGACCTTCAGCCCAACCAAGCATAGGAAAATATGACTATATGTGGCACAGTTATGAGGTCGGATGCTTGACTCCTGACCTTGACCATGATCTTCAGTTGGCCTTTGACCTTTGGCACTGGGTGACATTCGGGTTGACCTTTGGCCTTAAGAACATCCTATGGGGTGATGTGAAGCCACGTGATGACATCCGATGTGGGTGTCGTAAGACCATGTGATACCACGTCGTAGCCACGTGGTCGTGTGGGTACACTATATAGAACGGCTGTCGCGAGCGTGTAGTGGAGCTGCCACGGACGAGCCTCAGACGCTTAGCAAGCGTGGTTGCTTTCCGCTGAATTTCAGGGAGTTCGCGGGTTCGAACCCGACCGCGGCGGCTGCGTTTTTATGGAGGAAAAACGCTAAGGCGCCCGTATGCTGTGCGATGTCAGTGCACGTTAAATATCTCCAGGTGGTCGAAATTATTCCGGAGCCCTCCACTACGGCACCTAATTCTTCCTTTCTTCTTTCACTCCCTCTCTTATCCCTTCCATTACGGCGCGGTTCAGGTGTCCAACGATATATGAGACAGATACTGCGCCATTTCCTTTCCCCAAAAAACCAATTATTATTATTATTATTATTATTATTATTATTATTCCAGGGTTTGCAAAGTTAAACAACTGCCAATTTTTATTACGCTACACAGAGCGTGATTTCTGAGAAGAGGGGAATAGTGACATTTAAGTACCTTCATTCACAGCCAACGTAAGACGGATGTTACAGTTGATTTCGGTAGGCTTACGCTGTAAACATTGTCTGCTAAGCAGCTTTATGCTGTTTTCAGAGTGCTTGGCCGAGGACGGTGCCGTAATGGTGAGAACTTGTAACAAGTATGTGCAAGTAGAACGTCAGTTACAGCAGGACCTCAGCTGTATTTGTTTCTTCGGTTTAATTAACTTGGTCTTCAAAAGAACAAACGTTTTCCTTTATATCCTCGACGCATGCCTTCCATGTTGCTCACATATGTCCAACATTCTTTTACAAAAATGTTTAATAGTGGAAAATTGTAAGGTATTAATATGTAAATATTGAAGGTAATGGTCCATTCTTCCACTGTGTAACAAGGTTTTTCTTTTGAAGTTTTTTCATCGGTCGCATCGAGCAGTTAAGACTGCCATAAAAAAACCAATGAGAAACGCTTTTGACGATAGCAAAAACGTTAAACAATAGGCAAGCCTGCCGACGAGAGATCTTTGTATGTTTTGATTTCTGTTGTAAAATCTTGCAATATATGAAAAAATTGCATTCATAAACTCTCTCCCGTTAAGAACTGCGTTTGCCCAGAATGGCTGGGTATGCCGAACTAGCAGAGCTATAGGCCGAATTCCCGTAGTTTTCCACAGTGAAGAGTCTTTGTTGACATTGAGGCACACTACTAGAAAGCGCTCCAGCTTGATTCCGACCCCTTGGGAATCCTCTATCTCACCCCAATATCAGGAAACAGGAAAGTTTTTGAACCCGCCGCGGTGGCTCAGTGGCATGGGCGCTCGGCTACTGATCCGGAGTTCCCGGTTTCGAACCCGACCGCGGCGGCTGCGTTTCGATGGAGGAGAAACGCTAAGGCGCCCGTGTGCTGTGCGCTGTCAGTGCACGTTAAAGATCCCCAGGTGGTCGAAATTATTCCGGAGCCCTCCACTACAGCACTTCTCTCTTCCCTTCTTCTTTCACTCCCTCCTTTATTTCTTCTCTTAAGGCGCGGTTCAGGTGTCCAACGATATATGAGACAGATACCGCGCCATTTCCTTTCCCCAAAAATCGATTATATAAAGTTTTTGACATTTCGCCTCCGGCATGCGGCCGTTCTGGCAGGGATTAAAAGTTGAGACTATATTCAGCAGCGGAATGCGACAGCCGTTGAAACATCGCGGCGGATGTAAAAGCGCACAGATGTGTCTGACATTTGAAAATATTCTTACATGTGTGAGCACACTGTCCTTACTATCTATATAGACATCACATTTACCAGAAAAAGAAGTGCCCGTATCCAAGATTTACCCGATACCACCTGTCCTGCAGCAGGTTCCTTCCTCGTCTAAGAGACATTTCCCAATTAATTCCCGTCTATATATCTCTATACACGTACCGTACAGTGTTTCCGTCTGTTTCCACCCTGCACATGCAAACGCTTTACAGCACCTGCTGTGTACACGGCTTGCTCTGGGGCAAAACGTGTCGGCTTAATTCTTCAGCGTAATACGTCGCAACTGAAAGAAAACTACAGCATTCACCCGCTCCAAGGTAATGAGATCCAGGTGATCATAGGTGTTTAGAGCGACGCAACTGGTGATCACGTGACCAAGGTGGCTTATTATTGGGTGGTCCTTCTGGACTTCGGTTGCAGCATTCGTGACCACTCATCCTCAGGGAGCACTTCGCGAAGCTTTCTTCGTGAACAGTTTAAAGCGCTCAGCGTTCGTCGGACGTGTGGCAGTTTCCCGCTCTCTCAACCTTGACGCTTTCATGACGGTAGCATTATGTGTCGCGTGCTAATGAGCTCACTGCTCAGCTGCCATGACCTCCTACAGTCCCAACGGACCTTGGTCGCCGGGGCGCGAGCAGCGCTAGACGCCACTGGGGCTCCGGAATAGGAGCTTCGAGTAGATTTGTGAAGACTTGGGCCATAAGGCCTGGGCCCAAACTTTACCTTCTTTTAGAGATTCAATAAATGTTTACCACCACCGCAACTGAACCCTTCGTTCCCGTGCAGAGATTACAGGACACGTTTCTCCCTATTGACGTAGACCTTGGAGAATGTCGCTGCCAAAGAGAAAGTCGTGGGACCCTATGCGAAAATCCGGAGTTGCCCGCTCGTGACACGGAGAGAAAGTCTCGCTACTGAGAGGATGTGACGTGCGCTCCTGGGATGCTTGGTAGCGATTGAAGCCGCGAGAACGTGAAAATTCATGCCCGCGAAGCTGGCTAAATTAAAGGCAGGCGGCTGATCATTTTCCTGTTCGCACGTTTAAACGTCAGTACAGCATGAAATGGCTTGGCCAGCAAGAAACGATTGCCCGAGAGTATCATTTATCAGCGAAGTCAAAAGTGAGCCAGGGTACAGGCTTCCAGACCGTAACGAAATGAAATGGAATCGACAAGTCCGCGCCGAACCGTCATAGGAGCCGAGCGCCTCATCCTGGAAGACTTTTACGTTCTGGTTACGGGCGGTCTATACAGACTCAATGTTTTGCGAAGCCACCACTAATAATATGTGGGTATACAATTAATATATAGCTTCGGCGTACAAACCAACCCTCAACTGCGCTGTTCACGCATACGTTTTACATCAAAAGTGCTCACAAAAAGTTTGAAGCATAAATGTGTCCATTTAAAGCACATCTTATGTCATTCCCGCTTATGTCATGTCATTCCTGATCCCCAGGTGATCTAAATTATTCCGTAGACCTCCACTACGGCACCTCTTAATTTTTAAAGCGAAAGCTTTACTGGCCGCGAACATGCGATTTCGCCGTGGCGGTGCTCCCAGGAGGCACATGACGTCACAACGCGCGCCTCGCCGCGGATATTTCTCTCTCTCTCTGACCCGCCGCGGTGGCTCAGTGGTTAAGCGTTCGGCTACTGATCCTGAGTTCCCGGGTTCGAGCCCGATCGCGGCGGCTGCGTTTTTATGGAGGCAGAACGCTAAGGCGCCCGTGTGCTGTGCGATGTCAGTGCATGTTAGATCCCCAGGTGGTCGAAATTATTCCGGAGGCACCTCTTTCTTCCTTTCCTTCTTTCACTCTCCCCATAAACATGCGCCCCACCTACCACGAACCCCGCCGCAGAGCTCGCGCACGGGCGCTCCACAAACACTATGGCATGGAACCGGATGCCGTGTGGGTGGATGCCGCATGCACAGGCGAGGACGCGGTTGTAGCCATCACGAACCCCTCCCTACAACCGATTGCTACCCTTCACATATCCCCCACTGCCACTTCGGAGGAGGCTGAAGAGGCCGCTATTGCTCTAGCCATCAAGCGCCCGGAGGTCCGGTATATACTATCGGACTCTAAAACTGCCATACTAAATTTCGCCCGCGGGAGAGTTCACGTCCCTGCGTTTCGCATACTGAACTCCCTCGCCGCACACCGGCCCCGCCGCATGGAGCTCATATGGGTGCCTGCCCACTCCGGGAATCCCGGAAACGAGGCTGCCAACGCTTTAGCACGAGGTTCTCTCAACCGGGCACCGGCGGCCTCCGACCTGGGGCTCTCACGGGAGCGCATGCATTCCTTCAGTGAACTGACGCAGGCCTGCAAAGCCGAGCGTCGACTGCACCCCCCACCCCATCCCTCCCTCGACAATTATCACCAGACACTTTGGAGGCGGCTCCAAACACGCACCTTACCCTCCCCTTATACACGCTCGCGCTATCACCAAGTCATAATAATTACAGGCCAATTTCGCTAACCTCGATATGTTGCAAGGTACTCGAACACATAACATACACTAACATTATGACTCATCTTAACCAGAACAACTTGCTTCATAACAACCAGCATGACTTCCGCAAACATTTATCGTATTGGACACAGTTATTTGAGTTAATAACGGACCTTCATCAAACGGACCTTCATAAAATACCTTCATCAAGTAATCAGCTCTTCCCTCTACATTGACTCCATCTTTATTGGTTTCTCTAAAGCCTTGGATCGCGTGCCTCATAATCGCCTGATGATAAAAATACGCAACCTGCAGCTAATAATAATTGGTTTTTGGGGAAAGGAAATGGCGCAGTATCTGTCTCATTTGTCCAAAGATATATGAGACAGATACTGCGCCATTTCCTTTCCCCAAAAACCAATTATTATTAGCTGGATCAGCATACTACGCAGTGGATTAACGCATTTCTAACAAACCGCTTTCAGACAATAAAGTTACGGAGCTTCTTATGAAGACGTAAAGGTGTTGCTTCAGGAGTACCTCAAGGTTCGGTGCGTGGTCCACTGCTTTTCGTGATATTAATCACATCACGTCGAACACAGCATCAACAATACGATTATTTACAGACGACTGTGTAGTTTACCGAGTAATATCGAGCCCTTGCGACATCATTGTTCTCCAGACTGATCTTGATGAGTTTACTGATTGGTGCGGCAGGTGCCAATTAATTAACGCAGATAAAAGTCAACATATCAAGTTTACATCCGCTGCTAACACGAGTCCTAATGACTATCTTTGAAACTGCAGCGTCAATAAAATACCTATTTACACTTATAAGTGTAAATTTTAACTCTAATTTATCCTGGAGCACTCATATTGAACTGATCACTACTAAAGCCTTAAAGAAAAGCCAACCAGGACGCAAAACCACACGCATTCAACATGCTAATGAGGCCTGCGATAGAATACGCGTCAGTGATCTGGAACCCTCATTATACCAATTTTATTAACATGTTGGAATCTATACAAAACAAGGCTGCTAGATTCACACTTTCCCGTTACTCTCGGTATCAAAGTGTAACAGCACTGAAAATATCGCTTCATCTCCCGCCTCTGGTCATGCGCAGAGAATTCAGCCGTTTATCTTTTTTCCATACCCTCTACCACAACAACACACCATTTGCAAGTTCACATCTTCTCCCGGCACCGCACACATCGGCTCGTGTAGATCATATGAATAAGACTAAACCCATTTTCGCTCGGACAGAACAATACAAATACTCACCTTTGGTCTTGTCTTTTGAAGAGTGGGATGCGCTTCCTTTTAGCATTGCGGCTATCTCTGGAACATCAGCATTTCAAACAGCTCTTTGGTCATACTTATAAAATTTCAATGTAGAGAATGATGTGCGTTTTTTTTTCGTTTGCTTCAGTATGTGTGTGTCGGCCGTAACGTTCCGTAAAATGTTAGATGCCATGTTTTGTAACTTCTGAAGGTGGGATTTTTGTTGTTTTGTTTTGTGGGGATTTGCGACCGCCCCGCCGCGGTGGCTCAGTGGTTAGGGCGCTCGACTACTGATCCGGAGTTCCTGGGTTCGAACCCGACCGCGGCGGCTGCGTTTTTATGGAGGAAAAACGCTAAGGCGCCCGTGTGCTGTGCGATGTCAGTGCACGTTAAAGATCCCCAGGTGGTCGAAATTATTCCGGAACCCTCCACTACGGGACCTCATTCTTCCTTTCTTCTTTCACTCCCTCCTTTATCCCTTCCCTTACGGCGCGGTTCAGGTGTCCAACGATATATGAGACAGATACTGCGCCATTTCCTTTCCCCAAAAAACCAATTATTATTATTCTTATTATTTGCGACATGTGAATTTTTTCAAGTGCCTGTTCCTAGCCATTTCTTTTATTTCTGCCTTCAGCCGTTTTTATTCAGTGTTGTATATTTGTTAAGTTTTCTTTGATGAATCACCCCTATGTAATGCCCGCATTGAGCTTTTAGGGTATTGAAATGAATAAACAAAATAAAATAAAATGAAAACTGGTTTTGGGGGAAAGGAAATGGCGCAGTATCTGTCTCACACATCGGCGGACACCTGAACCGCGCCGAAAGGAAAGGGATAAAGGAGGGAGTGAAAGAATAATAATAATAATTGGTTTTGGGGGAAGGAAATGGCGCAGTATCTGACACCTGAACCGCGCCGTAAGGGAAGAATAAAAAAGGGAGTGAAAGAAGAAAGGGAGAGGTGCCTTGGTAGAGGGCTCCGAAATAATTTCGACCACCTGGGGATCTTTAATGTGCACAGACATCGCATAGCACATGGGCGCCTTAGCGTTTTGCCTCCATAAAAACGCAGCCGCTGCGGAAGGTTTCGAACCAGTGAAAGAAGAAAGGAAGAAAGAGGTGCCGTAATGGAGAGCTCCGGAATGATTTCGACCACCTGGGGATCTTTAACGTGCACTGACATCGCACACCACACGGGCGCCTTAGCGTTTCGCCTCCATCGAAACGCACCCACCATCCAAAGGATTTTTCCGGAAACGAAACACCCGCGCACGTTTGATTTGGTCTTCTCCACGTTTGCAGAGCGCATGGATGTAAACACTTTAAGCTCCCATAGCTACAGCTCTTAAGTCGAACGCTGAGGCAGTGTATGAAAAAAATAATTTTTTTTTAAAGCAAATGGCGCAGTATTTGTCACGTCTCGGCGCACACCTGAACCGCGCCGAAAGGGAACGGATAAAGGAGGGGGTGAAAGAAGAAAGTAAGATAGAGGTGTCATAGTGGAGTGCTCCGGAAAAGTTTCGACCACCTGGGGATTTTTAACGTGCACTGGCATCGCACAGCACACGGGCGCCTCAGCGTTTCGCCGCCATCGAAACGCACCCGCCATACAAGGGACGTCTCCGGAAAAGAAACATGCGCGGATTTTTGGATTTGGTCTTCTCGGCGTTTGCAGAGCACATCGATGTAAACACTTTAAGCTCCCATAGCTACCGCTGTTAAGTCGAACGCTGAGGCAATGTTTGAAAAAAAAAATGAAAATTGTTTGTTTTTAATAAAGCAAATGGCGCAGTATTTGTCACGTCTCGGCGGACACCTGAGCTGCGCCGTAAGGGAAGGGATAAAGGAGGGACTGAGAGAAGAAAGGAAGGAAGAGGTGCCATAGTGGACGGTTCCGGAATAGTTTCGACCACCTGGGGAGCTTTAACGTGCACTGACATCACACAGTACACGGGTGCCTTTGCGCTTCGTGTTTGGCGGAGAATTTGGTGATGATGATGATGTCCTCATGCTTAATGGCACATACCCACTGCGGGGGATTGGCCAGCGTGGCGGAGAATTTGTTTCATAGACTACCACCCAAACTTCCTCGCCATCTATCGATCGCACGTTGCTATCGATCGCACTATGATCAACGGGTTCAGAAAATCGAATACATTTTCATAAAAAAAGAAATCCGTACTGGTATGACTAAAATTGCTCATTCTGCGGGGGTCCGTTGTACAAGCTTTACTGCGCGTGATTGTGTGCGCCATTTAATTCATAATCAGTTGAAATGTTAGCGTCCGTGTTCCTTTTTAGCCATGACCAGCCCCTGACTGCCGGCGCGCACCAGTACTAGAATAAACGATGATGCCGAAAAAGATAGTCTTCTGTCGCTCTTATTGATACGTTTTTCAAAATTCACGCTTGGTGCTAAAATTTTGTCGTAATCTCCTATGGAAATTTCCTTGTTTGTGCCACTACACCTTGGCCAATCCCCCCATGTGGGTATGTGCCATGTGACACCGACACCGACGAACCTATGTGACGGATGTGGGAAAGTTGAATCTTTAGACCATTTTCTCCTCTACTGTCCAAGGTTCGCACTTCAGAGAAAGATTTACCTGGAGGTGCCTCTCTCCAGGTTAGGGCTCCCTTTATCTTTGCCAGTATTATTATCGTTTGGTGCGAACGCCAAGGGATTTGCATTGGGTTCTATTTGTCGGTTTCTCCACGATTACATAATTGCAACTAGTAGGTTGATGTGCTAATTCTTTTAAAGTTCTACGAGCTCTTCTTTTTTTACCAAAATGCTGTCTGTTATTTAACTGTCAATATTGTTCTGTTGTTTTTATTCATTGATTTTTCGTAATTCACGATTGGTGCTACAATTTTGTCGTCATCTTCCATGGAAACTTCTTTGTTTATTCAACTACACCTTGGCCAATCCTCCCGCGTGGGTATGTGCCATATACCTGGGGTGAAGAAGAAGAAGAAGACGAAGATGGATAGCCGTGCCGTCGCAGCGTGCGCTGTTGAAAGTGCCAATTCCGGGAAGGCTTCGCGCGATGGGCATGTAAGTCTTGAGCGACCGGTACCACGAGTATGAGCGCATGCTACGCGAGACGTTGTACAGTTGGATAGGAGGAGACGGAACATGCATTTTTAGAGCGAGCGTACGGACGATATATGTGCCTGTATATGCCCACATAGGAGAGGCCCTATGAACATATATACGTACCCCTTTGCTTATAGCCCAAGTGGTTTGTTTCTGATCCACACGGTGTGGCTTGTAATGCATCCTTAGTGATAAATCTCCCTGAAGGTAAGAAGATTTTCGGCACTGGCCCCTTCAGCGGGTAGAACTAAACTAATGCTACAGGTGCCCCACTATACGGCAGGAAGCAAACCCTCTTTGCCGTAAACTTTTGACAAAGCCTAGCTATTCGAGGCCATTCGGGAACTCACGACTTGCAGGAATCCGGACGAGAGAGCGCGCCGTGAAACTTGGGTGCCTGGGCGTGCTCCCGTCAAGAGGTGGTTCATTTTGCACCGACAGCATTGTAAGAAAATCTCTCAAGGGTAAAGCTTCGCTGTCAGCGTAGTATGTTTTAACTGAAAACAAACGCGTTCACTTGCGGGCCGAAAATATTTTTACCTACATAATGGAGGGAAACGTGGCCGAGATGTAAGCTGCCGGCATCACACTTTGCTGGTGGAGGTTGGGTGGTCTGTGGGATATTTTCCCCACAATTCGTTACGGTGAAGTGCTTTTGTCTCGGGGCCTTTCGCCATCTCCGTGGGTCTCGCTTGCCTTGTGGGAGCTACGGGGGCAAGCCAGTGCAGCCCCGCTAACAAACAAGTGCTTCTAAGCCAGTAGTAGTAGAAAACATGTATTCCAAAAAGGTAGGATAGAGAGGCGAAAATACAGATTTTGGGTGGAGTCCTTATTTCAGGACCCCAATGTCCACCGCAGTTGCTCTTGCTTGGGATATCAGCTTTCGCTGCGTCGCCAAGTCAGAGCTGAGCAGGGCAGACTCCCACTGTTCCTCGGAGTGATGTTTGTCTAGTTCGGGGGGGCTTGGGACCGGAGTATCCCCATGTTACATGATATGTTGTTGGAATTCCGCCACACCAGGGGCAGTTGCTGTCATATCTGTCGGGGAAGATGATGTGGTACTTGTGTAGGTTAGGAAAGGTGTTCGTCTGTAGTTGTCGCCATTCCCTCGCCTCTGCCGCCGTTAGCTTACGGTGTGGTGGAGGATATACTAAGCCAGTCACGCGTCACCGACTCCACCCACAGTCTAGTTCGTTCGAGTGCAGGATGAAGGACTTGCTTTCGTGATATCGGGTTACAAAAAAAAATTCTGAGGGCCAAATCAAGTCTGCTTTCATGCAGCAATGCGAAAGCGTGGAACTTTCTGGAACGCGGGTTTTTTCCACGTTGCTTCGTCATGAACTAATCACACGCGGAACCTGTAAGCATTTCTTATTGTGTAAATAGTTTGTGTATGTTATACTTCTCCCCCTATCCTCTCTTCCTGTCCACTCACCTCTATCATTTCATTTCTACATTTTGCCTGCTATCCATTATTTCCGCTGCCCCAGCTCAAGTTCTTCAGTATCGATGACAGATGTCAGGGCTAGCAAATATCTTATCCTTCCTTTTTATTATCATTTTATTAAACCACTATTACTACTGCTACTTTCCACGATGGTAGTATGCGTTGTAAATTTGTAATTTTATGTTCTTTTATTTTTATGTTCTTTCTTTCTATTTTTTATTTTCTTATTTCTATCCTTTTGTTAGCTTTGTTTTCATTTTTCATTTTATTTTTATTCATTTCTTTTTGTCTTATTTCTTTTACTTTTAATATTTTTCGCTTTGTATTCTGCTTTATTTTATGACGTCATCAGTTTGAATGACAGTTATAGTGTGACGCTTTTCTACGAACATCCCCGCTGACGAGTCATGAGCCTATAAAGGATTTCTCCTTTACCGTGTCCCGCCCTCACCGCTACCGCCCTAACTTTTCAAATTTCCCATCTCAGGCGGCGCTATAAATACCCGCATTGTGAACCCGCCATCGTGGTTCAGTGGTTAGAACGTTCGGCAGCTCAGCCCGAGGACGCAGGTTCAATCCGGCCATGGGCTCCGTTTCAATGGAGGCGAAACGCACAAAACGCCCTTGTGGTGTGCGCTGTCAGCGCACATTTTAAGTGGTCGAGTCCGAAGCCAAATCCTTCTTCTCTTTTTTTTCAATCTGTTCTTCATCACTTACCTCACAGTCCGGGTTTCCACTGAAAAGTGTCACAGTTACGACGCCTACCCCTTTCCGACAACCGACAACTCGCGATGTATAGGTGGGCGCAAGTTTTTTCCGGTGGTGGTGGTGAAAGACTTTTATTGCCTCGAACATCCCCGCTGGGGAGTCATGATCCTATAAAGGATTTCTCCTTTACCCTGTCCCACCCTCACCGCTACCGCCCTAACCTATCAAATTTCCCATCTCAGGCGGCGCTATAAATACCCGCATTGTGAACCCGCCATTGCGGACAACTGCCCGAGAAAGAAGGGTCGAAGTGTTTGAGAGCTGCCGGGCACAGGCGGAGCAGAAGCCGCTCCTCCGCCTTTGAGAGACCTTTCCACGGGCGGGGATAAAGGCATGCCCAGATTTATAGAGTAAAACAATGTCTTTGAAGGAGTAAGCTGGAGTGAATTCGAATTCCTGATCGTCGGGGTCGAAGGGGAATACCCGGTGAGAGAGCACGCGGGCGGCGGCATCAAATATATGTAAGTGCAGCTGAAAGATCCCCAGTTGGTCGAAATTAATCCGGAGACGACCGCTACGGCACCTCTTTCTCTCTGTCTTCTTTCACTTCACAAGAGTGGTGAGTTGGGCTTGTTGGTTCACGATCCTGTTGGCAACAGCGCGAAGACGCCAGTTGTCAGTCAGCGCTTGTGTTGCGTTTGAAGAGCGTTAGCTCGTGCTCATCACGTTTCTCGATTTCCGGAATAATTTTGACCACCTGGGGATCTTTAACGTGCACTGACATCGCACAGCACACGGGCGCCTTAGCGTTTTGCCTCCATAAAAAAAGGCGGCTGCGTTTTATGGAGGCAAAACGCTAAGGCGCCTGTGTGCCGTGCGATGTCGGAGCGCGTTAAAGATCTCCAGGTGGTCGAAACTATTCCGGAGCCCTCCACTACGGCACCTCTTTCTTCTTTCACTCGCTCCTTTATTCCTTCCCTTGCGGCGCGGTTCAGGTGTCGGCCGAGATGTGAGACAGATACTGCGCCATTTCCTTTCCCCAAAAACCAATTATTCTTATTATTATTGGGGTCTGCCACCATCTCCCTTCGGCGGGAAATTTTCCAAGTCCGAGAAATTCAAGGTGGCGGCTTTCATAATCGATACATGAACCCAATTGGTGATTGATTGGTGCTGTCATTAGTATATATAGAATTGGTGATTGATTGGTGACATCATTGATATATCCAATTGGTGATTGATTGGTGATGCCACTTATAAATCCAAGAAGTCTGTCAATATTGCCAATTAAGTGATGACGTCATTAATTATTCGAAGATGGCGGCCTACTTAGGCCGCCACGTACTATGACGTCATAATCATACAAATTCGTATTTCCATTGGTGCACCTCACTTTAATCGCATTCACGTCAATCCTAGTAAACCAAACAGCTAACGCTCGTTACTTCAACGCCTTCCAGACGGTGGCGGCATCTTTTTTTCTGCCGTCCCGTCTTAGCGCTGTTACCAACATGTTCTTCCGCTCTCACCTTCCTCTCTTCCCTTACGGCGGGATTGAGGTTTCCACCAAAAAGTGAACCCGCCGCAGTGGCTCCGTTGTTGAGGCGCTCAGTTACTGAGCCGGAGTTCCCAGGTTCGAACCAGAACCGCGGCTGACGCATTTCGATAGAGGCGACACGCAAAAGGCGCCCGTGTGCTGTGCGATGTCAGCGCCCTCTAACGATCCCCAGGTGGCCGAAGTTATTCCGGAGCCCTCCACAACGCACCTTCCTCCCTTCCCTTACTTCGCGGTCATCATCATCATCATCAGCCTTAATACACCCACGTTTAAACGTCAGTACAGCATGAAATGGCTTGGCCAGCAAGAAACGATTGCCCGAGAGTATCATTTATCAGCGAAGTCAAAAGTGAGCCAGGGTACAGGCTTCCAGACCGTAACGAAATGAAATGGAATCGACAAGTCCGCGCCGAACCGTCATAGGAGCCGAGCGCCTCATCCTGGAAGACTTTTACGTTCTGGTTACGGGCGGTCTATACAGACTCGATGTTTTGCGAAGCCACCACTAATAATATGTGGGTATACAATTAATATATAGCTTCGGCGTACAAACCAACCCTCAACTGCGCTGTTCACGCATACTTTTTACATCAAAAGTGCTCACAAAAAGTTTGAAGCATAAATGTGTCCATTTAAAGCACATCTTATGTCATTCCCGCTTATGTCATGTCATTCCTGATCCCCAGGTGATCTAAATTATTCCGTAGACCTCCACTACGGCACCTCTTAATTTTTAAAGCGAAAGCTTTACTGGCCGCGAACATGCGATTTCGCCGTGGCGGTGCTCCCAGGAGGCACATGACGTCACAACGCGCGCCTCGCCGCGGATATTTCTCTCTCTCTCTCTCTGACCCGCCGCGGTGGCTCAGTGGTTAAGCGTTCGGCTACTGATCCTGAGTTCCCGGGTTCGAGCCCGATCGCGGCGGCTGCGTTTTTATGGAGGCAGAACGCTAAGGCGCCCGTGTGCTGTGCGATGTCAGTGCATGTTAGATCCCCAGATGGTCGAAATTTTTCCGGAGGCACCTCTTTCTTCCTTTCCTTCTTTCACTCTCCCCATAAACATGCGCCCCACCTACCACGAACCCCGCCGCAGAGCTCGCGCACGGGCGCTCCACAAACACTATGGCATGGAACCGGATGCCGTGTGGGTGGATGCCGCATGCACAGGCGAGGACGCGGTTGTAGCCATCACGAACCCCTCCCTACAACCGATTGCTACCCTTCACATATCCCCCACTGCCACTTCGGAGGAGGCTGAAGAGGCCGCTATTGCTCTAGCCATCAAGCGCCCGGAGGTCCGGTATATACTATCGGACTCTAAAACTGCCATACTAAATTTCGCCCGCGGGAGAGTTCACGTCCCTGCGTTTCGCATACTGAACTCCCTGGCCGCACACCGGCCCCGCCGCATGGAGCTCATATGGGTGCCTGCCCACTCCGGGAATCCCGCTTTAGCACGAGGTTCTCTCAACCGGGCACCGGCGGCCTCCGACCTGGGGTTCTCACGGGAGCGCATGCATTCCTTCAGTGAACTGACGCAGGCCTGCAAAGCCGAGCGTCGACTGCACCCCCCACCCCATCCCTCCCTCGACAATTATCACCAGACACTTTGGAGGCGGCTCCAAACACGCACCTTACCCTCCCCTTATACACGCTCGCGCTATCACCAAGTCATAATAATTACAGGCCAATTTCGCTAACCTCGATATGTTGCAAGGTACTCGAACACATAACATACACTAACATTATGACTCATCTTAACCAGAACAACTTGCTTCATAACAACCAGCATGACTTCCGCAAACATTTATCGTATTAGACACAGTTATTTGAGTTAATAACGGACCTTCATCAAACGGACCTTCATAAAATACCTTCATCAAGTAATCAGCTCTTCCCTCTACATTGACTCCATCTTTATTGGTTTCTCATAATCGCCTGATGATAAAAATACGCAACCTGCAGCTAATAATAATTGGTTTTTGGGGAAAGGAAATGGCGCAGTATCTGTCTCATTTGTCCAAAGATATATGAGACAGATACTGCGCCATTTCCTTTCCCCAAAAACCAATTATTATTAGCTGGATCAGCATACTACGCAGTGGATTAACGCATTTCTAACAAACCGCTTTCAGACAATAAAGTTACGGAGCTTCTTATGAAGACGTACAGGTGTTGCTTCAGGAGTACCTCAAGGTTCGGTGCTGGGTCCACTGCTTTTCGTGATATTAATCACATCACGTCGAACACAGCATCAACAATACGATTATTTACAGACGACTGTGTAGTTTACCGAGTAATATCGAGCCCTTGCGACATCATTGTTCTCCAGACTGATCTTGATGAGTTTACTGATTGGTGCGGCAGGTGGCAATTAATTAACGCAGATAAAAGTAAACATATCAAGTTTACATCCGCTGCTAACACGAGTCCTAATGACTATCTTTGAAACTGCAGCGTCAATAAAATACCTATTTACACTTATAAGTGTAAATTTTAACTCTAATTTATCCTGGAGCACTCATATTGAACTGATCACTACTAAAGCCTTAAAGAAAAGCCAACCAGGACGCAAAACCACACGCATTCAACATGCTAATGAGGCCTGCGATAGAATACGCGTCAGTGATCTGGAACCCTCATTATACCAATTTTATTAACATGTTGGAATCTATACAAAACAAGGCTGCTAGATTCACACTTTCCCGTTACTCTCGGTATCAAAGTGTAACAGCACTGAAAATATCGCTTCATCTCCCGCCTCTGGTCATGCGCAGAGAATTCAGCCGTTTATCTTTTTTCCATACCCTCTACCACAACAACACACCATTTGCAAGTTCACATCTTCTCCCGGCACCGCACATATCGGCTCGTGTAGATCATATGAATAAGACTAAACCCATTTTCGCTCGGACAGAACAATACAAATACTCACCTTTGGTCTTGTCTTTTGAAGAGTGGGATGCGCTTCCTTTTAGCATTGCGGCTATCTCTGGAACATCAGCATTTCAAACAGCTCTTTGGTCATACTTATAAAATTTCAATGTAGAGAATGATGTGCGTTTTTTTTTCGTTTGCTTCAGTATGTGTGTGTCGGCCGTAACGTTCCGTAAAATGTTAGATGCCATGTTTTGTAACTTCTGAAGGTGGGATTTTTGTTGTTTTGTTTTGTGGGGATTTGCGACCGCCCCGCCGCGGTGGCTCAGTGGTTAGGGCGCTCGACTACTGATCCGGAGTTCCTGGGTTCGAACCCGACCGCGGCGGCTGCGTTTTAATGGAGGAAAAACGCTAAGGCGCCCGTGTGCTGTGCGATGTCAGTGCACGTTAAAGATCCCCAGGTGGTCAAAATTATTCCGGAGCCCTCCACTACGGGACCTCATTCTTCCTTTCTTCTTTCACTCCCTCCTTTATCCCTTCCCTTAAAGCGCGGTTCAGGTGTCCAACGATATATGAGACAGATACTGCGCCATTTCCTTTCCCCAAAAAACCAATTATTATTATTATTATTTGCGACATGTGAATTTTTTCAAGTGCCTGTTCCTAGCCATTTCTTTTATTTCTGCCTTCAGCCGTTTTTATTCAGTGTTGTATATTTGTTAAGTTTTCTTTGATGAATCACCCCTATGTAATGTCCGCATTGAGCTTTTAGGGTATTGAAATGAATAAACAAAATAAAATAAAATGAAAATTGGTTTTGGGGGAAAGGAAATGGCGCAGTATCTGTCTCACACATCGGCGGACACCTGAACCGCGCCGAAAGGAAAGGGATAAAGGAGGGAGTGAAAGAATAATAGTAATAATAATTGGTTTTGGGGGAAGGAAATGGCGCAGTATCTGACACCTGAACCGCGCCGTAAGGGAAGAATAAAAAAGGGAGTGAAAGAAGAAAGGGAGAGGTGCCTTGGTGGAGGGCTCCGAAATAATTTCGACCACCTGGGTACCTTTAACGTGCACTGACACCGCGCAGCACATGGGCGCCTTAGCGTTTCGCCTCCATCGAAACGCACCCACCATCCAAGGGATTTTTTCGGAAACGAAGCACCCGCGCACGTTTGATTTGGTCTTCTCCACGTTTGCAGAGCGCATGGATGTAAACACTTTAAGCTCCCATAGCTACAGCTCTTAAGTCGAACGCTGAGGCAGTGTATGAAAAAAATAAAAATTGTTTTTTTTTTAAGAAAGCAAATGGCGCAGTATTTGTCACGTCTCGGCGCACACCTGAACCGCGCAGTAAGGGTAGGGATAAAGGAGGGGGTGAAAGAAGAAAGGAAGAAAGAGGTGTCATAATGGAGTGCTCCGGAATAATTTCGACCGCCTGGGTATTTTTAACGTGCACTGGCATCGCACAGCACACGGGCGTCTTAGCGTTTCGCCGCCATCGAAACGCACCCGCCATCCAAGGGACGTTTCCGGAACAGAAACATCCGCGGATTTTTGGATTTGGTCTTCTCGACGTTTGCAGAGCGCATCGATGTAAACACTTTAAGCTCCCATAGCTACCGCTCTGAAGTCGAACGCTGAGGCAGTGTTTGAAAAAAAAATGAAGATTGTTTTTTTTAATAAAGCAAATGGCGCAGTATTTGTCACGTCTCGGCGGACACCTGAGCTGCGCCGTAAGGGAAGGGATAAAGGAGGGACTGAGAGAAGAAAGGAAGGAAGAGGTGCCATAGTGGACGGTTCCGGAATAGTTTCGACCACCTGGGATCTTTAACGTGCACTGACATCACACAGTACACGGGTGCCTTTGCGCTTCGTGTTTGGCGGAGAATTTGGTGATGATGATGATGTCCTCATGCTTAATGGCACATACCCACGGCGGGGGATTGGCCAGCGTGGCGGAGAATTTGTTTCATAGACTACCACCCAAACTTCCTCGCCATCTATCGATCGCACGTTGCTATCGATCGCACTATGATCAACGGGTTCAGAAAATCGAATACATGTTCATAAAAAAAAATCCGTACTGGTATGAATAAATTGCTCATTCTGCGGTGGTCCGTTGTACAAGCTTTACTGCGCGTGATTGTGTGCGCCATTTAATTCATAATCAGTTGAAATGTTAGCGTCCATGTTCCTTTTTAGCCATGACCAGCCCCTGACTGCCGGCGCGCACCAGTACTAGAATAAACGAAGATGATGCCGAAAAAGATAGTCTTCTGTCGCTCTTATTGATACGTTTTTCAAAATTCACGCTTGGTGCTCAAATATTGTCGTAATCTCCTATGGAAATTTCCTTGTTTGTGCC
This sequence comes from Amblyomma americanum, assembly GCA_030143305.2. NCBI lineage: Eukaryota > Metazoa > Arthropoda > Arachnida > Ixodida > Ixodidae > Amblyomma > Amblyomma americanum. Next base: position 171,117 of record JARKHS020012014.1, read on the forward strand.
ACTACCCCTTGGCCAATCCCCCCATGTGGGTATGTGTCATGTGACACCGACGCCGACGAACCTATGTGACGCATGTGGGAAAGTTGAATCTTTAGACCATTTTCTCCTCTACTGCCCAAAGTTCGCACTTCAGAGAAAGATTTACCTGGAGGTCCCTCTCTCCAGGTTAGGGCTCCCTTTATCTTTGCCAGTATTACTATCGTTTGGTGCGAACGCCAAGGGATTTGCATTGGGTTCTATTTGTCGGTTTCTCCACGATTACATAATTGCAACTGGTAGGTTGATGTGCTAATTCTTTTAAAGTTCTACGAGCTCTTCTTTTCTCACCAAAATGCTGTCTGTTCTTTAACTGTCAATATTGTTCTGTTGTTTTTATTCATTGATTTTTCGAAATTCACGATTGGTGCTACAATTTTGTCGTCATCTTCCACGAAACTTCTTCGTTTATTCTACTACACCTTGGCCAATCCCCCCGCGTGGGTATGTGCCATGTACCTGGGGTGAAGAAGAAGAAGAAGAAGAAGATGGATAGCCGTGCCGTCGCAGCGTGCGCTGTTGAAAGTGCCAATTCCGGGAAGGCTTCGCGCGATGGGCATGTAAGTCTTGAGCGACCGGTACCACGAGTATGAGCGCATGCTACGCGAAACGTTGTACAGTTGGATAGGAGGAGACGGAACATGCATTTTTAGAGCGAGCGTACGGACGATATACGTGCCTGTATATGCCCACATAGGAGAGGCCCTGTGAACATATATACGTACCCCTTTGTTTATAGCCCAAGTGGTTTGTTTCTGATCCACACGATGTGGCTTGTAATGCATCCTTAGTGATAAATCTCCCTGAAGGTAAGAAGAATTTCGGCACTGGCCCCTTCAGCGGGTAGGACTGAAACGAATTCTACAGGCACCCCACTACATGGCTTAGAAGCAAACCCCCTAGGCTGTAAACTTTTGACAAAGCCCAACTATTCGAGGCCATTCGGGAACCCATGACTTACAGGAATCCGGACGAGAGAGCACGCCGTGAAATTTAGGTGTCGGGGCGTGCTCCCGTCAAGAGGCGGTTTATTTTGCACCGACAGCATTGTATGAAAATCTCTCAAGGGCTTCGCTGTCAGCGTAGTATGTTTTAACTGAAAACAAACGCGTTCACTTGCGGGCCGAAAATATTTTTATCTACATAAGGAGGGAAACGTGGCCGAGATGTAAGCTGCCGGCATCACACTTTGCTGGTGGAGGTTGGGTGGTCTGTGGGATTTTTTCCCCACAATTCGTTACGGTGAAGTGCTTTTGTCTCGGGGCCTTTCCCCATCTCCGTGGGTCTCGCTTGCCTTGTGGGAGCTACGGGGGCAAGCCAGTGCAGCCCCGTTAACAAGCAAGTGCTTCTAAGCCAGTAGTAGTAGAAAACATGTATTCCAAAAAGGTAGGATAGAGAGGCGAAAATACAGATTTTGGGTGGAGTCCTTATTTCAGGACTCCAATGTCCACCGCAGTTGCTCTTGCTTGGGATATCAGCTTTCGCTGCGTCGCCAAGTCAGAGCTGAGCAGGGCAGACTCCCACTGTTCCTCGGAGTGATGTTTGTCTAGTTCGGGGGGCTTGGGACCGGAGCAGCCCCATGTTACATGATATGTTGTTGGAATTCCGCCACACCAGGGGCAGTTGCTGTCATATCTGTCGGGGAAGATGATGTGGTACTTGTTTAGGTTAGGAAAGGTGTTCGTCTGTAGTTGTCGCCATTCCCTCGCCTCTGCCGCCGTTAGCTTACGGTGTGGTGGGGGATAGACTAAGCCAGTCACGCGTCACCGACTCCACCCACAGTCTAGTTCGTTCGAGTGCAGGATGAAGGACTTGCTTTCGTGATATCGGATTACAAAAAAAAAATTCTGAGGGCCAAATTAAGTCTGCTTTCATGCAGCAATGCGAAAGCGTGGAACTTTCTAGAACGCGGGTTTTTTCCACGTTGCTTCGTCATGAACTAATCACACGCGGAACCTGTACGCATTTCTTATTGTGTAAATAGTTTGTGTATATTACACTTCTCCCCCTATCCTCTCTTCCTGTCCCCTCACCTCTTTCATTTCATTTCTCCATTTTCCCTGCTATCCTTTATTTCCGCTGCCCCAGCTCAGGTGCTTCAGTATCGATGGCAGATGCCGGGGCTAGCAAAAATCTTTTCCTTCCTTTTTATTATCATTTTAATAAACCACTATTACTACTGCTACTTTTCCACGACGGCAGTATGCGTTGTAAATTTGTAATTTTATGTTCTTTTATTTTTTTCTTACTTTTTAATTTTTATTTTCTTTCTTATTTCTATCCTTTTGTTAGCTTTCTGTTTTAATTTTTAATTTTATCTTTATTAATTTATTCTATCTTATTTTTACTTTTAATATTTTTCTCTTTTTATTCTGTTTTATTTTATGACGTCATCAGTTCGAATGACAGCTGTAGTGTGACACTTTTCTACGAACATCCCCGCTGGCGAGTCATGAGCCTATAAAGGATTTCTCCTTTACCCTGTCCCACCCTCACCGCTACCGCCCTAACCTTTCAAATTTCCCATCTCAGGCGGCGCTATAAATACCCGCATTGTGAACCCGCCATCGTGGTTCACCCGCCGCGGTGGCTCAGTGGTTAGTTAGGGCGCTCGGCTACTGATCCGGAGTTCCCGGGTTCGAACCCGACCGCGGCGGCTGCGTTTTTATGGAGGCAAAACGCTAAGGCGCCCGTGCGCTGTGCGATGTCAGTGCACGTTAAAGATCCCCAGGTGGTCGAAATTATTCCGGAGCCCTCCACTACGGCACCTCTTTCTTCCTTTCTTCTTTCACTCCCTCCCTTATCCCTTCCCTTACGGCGCGGTTCAGGTGTCCAACGATATATGAGACAGATACTGCGCCATTTCCTTTCCAAAAAAAAACAATTATTATTATCGTGGTTCAGTGGTTAGAACGTTCGGCAGCTCAGCCCGAGGACGCAGGTTCAATCCCGGCCATGGCTCTGTTTCAATGGAGGCGAAACGCACAAAACGCCATTGTGGTGCGCGCTGTCAGCGCACATTATAAGTGGTCGAGTCCGGAGCCAAATTCTTCTTCTCTTTTTCTTGCAATCTGTTCTTTATCATTTACCTCACAGTCCGAGTTTCCACTGAAAAGTGTCACAGTTACGACGCCTACCCCTTTCCGATAACCGACAACTCGCGACGTATAGGTGGGCGCAAGTTTTTTCCGGTGGGGGTGGTGAAATACTTTTATTGCCTCGAAAAGAGGCGCAGGGAGGTATGATTCACTAAGAGGGGTCCCCAGTACGGGACCCCAGTGGCGTCGGCCGCTGCCCGGGCGCGCTAAACCAGTGCCTATTGGGTTCTGTAGGTCAGAGCAGCCGAGCAGGGTCGCCTCCCAGTCCTCCCGAGTGGGGATGGGTTGAGGGGGATAGCAGGATTGGATGGGCAGGCCCACACCATGCGGTAGCTAGATGTCCGAAGACTTCTCCGCACAGTGCGGACAGCTGCTCGAGAAAGAAGGGTCGAAGTGTTTGAGAGCTGCCGGGCACAGCAAAGCATTAGTACACAGGCGGAGCAGAAGGCTCTCCTCCGCCTTTGAGAGAGCTTTACACGGGCGGGGATACAGGCTGTGGCCGGATTGTTAGAGTAAAATAAATGTCTTTGAAAGAGTAAGCCGGAGTGAATTCGAATTATTGAACTTCGGGGTCGGAGGGGAATACCCGGTGAGAGAGCACGCGGGCGGCGGCGTCCAATATAAGTAAGTGCAGCTTAAAGATCCCCAGTTGGTCGAAATTAATCCGGAGACGACCGCTACGGCACCTCTTTCTCTCTGTCTTCTTTCACTTCACAAGAGTGGTCAGTTGGGATTGTTGGGTAACGATCCTGTTGGCAACAGCGCGCAGACGCCAGTTGTCAGTCAGCGCTTGTGTTGCGTTTGAAGAGCGTTAGCTCGTGCTCATCACGTTTCTCAATTTCCGGAATAATTTTGACCACCAGGGGATCTTTAACGCGCACTGACATCGCACAGCACATGGGCGCCTCAGCGTTTCGCCTCCATAAAAAAAAAAGGCGGCTGCGTTTTATGGAGGCAAAACGCTAAGGCGCCCGTGTGCTATGCGATGTCAGAGCACGTTAAAGATCCCCGGGTGGTCGAAATTATTCCGGAGCCCTCCACTACGGCACCTCTTTCTTCTTTCACCCCCTCCTTTATTCCTTCCCTTACGGCGCGGTTCAGGTGTCGGCCGAGATGTGAGACAGATACTGCGCCATTTCCTTTCCCCAAAAACCAATTATTATTATTATTATTAATATTATTATTATTGGGATCTGCCACCATCTTAGTGGGAGGACTGGGAGGTCCTGCTTATGTCTGCAGACCCGACATCGCAGCTTGCTGCGGCGACTCGGGCTGCCGACGTTATGTCCCGGCATGACCTACTTGATGCAGTGCGGGACCGCGCAGTGGCCCAGGGACCCAGCTGGGTCTAAAACTCACTTGCTGAATAAAGTTTTTCTGTCTGTCTGTCTGTCCCTTCGGCGGGAAATTTTCCAAGTCCGAGAAATTCAAGATGGCGGCATTCATAATCGATACATGAACCCAATTGGTGATTGATTGGCGCTGTCATTAGTATATATAGAATTGGTGATTGACTGGTGACGTCATTGATATATCCAATTGGTGATTGATTGGTGACGCCACTTATAAATCCAAGAAGTCTGTCAATATTGCCAATTAAGCGATGACGTCATTAATTAATCGAAGATGACGGGCTACTTAGGCCGCCACGTACTATGACGTCATAATCGTACAAATTCGTATTTCCATTGGTGTACCTCACTATAATCGCATTCACATCAATCCTAGTAAACCAAACAGCTAACGGTCGTTACTTCAACGCCTTCCAGACGGTGGCGGCATCTTTTTTTCTGCCGTCCCGTCTTAGCGCTGTTACCAACATGTTCTTCCGCTCTCACCTTCCTCTCTTCCCTTACGGCGCGATTGGGGTTTCCACCAAAAAGTGAGCCCGCCGCAGTGGGTCCGTTGTTGAGGCGCTCAGTTACTGAGCCGGAGTTCCCAGGTTCGAACCGGAACCGCGGCTGACGCATTTCGATAGAGGCGACACGCAAAAGGCGCCCGTGTGCTGTGCGATGTCAGCGCCCCTAACGATCCCCACGTGGCCGGAGTTATTCCAGAGCCCTCCACAACGGCACTTTCCTCCCTTCCCTTACTTCGCGGTCATCATCATCATCATCAGCCTTAATACACCCACTGCAGGGCAAAGGCCTCTCCCATGTCTTTCCAATTAACCCTGTCCTTTGCGAGCTGCATCCACCCTTTGCCTGCAAACTTCTTAATCTCATCCGCCCACCTAACCTTCTGCCGCCCCCTCCTACGCTTACCTTCTCTTGGAATCCACTCCGTTGCCCTTAAGGACCAGCGGTTATCTTGCCTTCGCATTACATGCCCTGCCCATGCCCATTTCTTTCTCTTGAATTCGACTAGGATGTCATTAGTAGTAGTAAAAACTTTTATTCGACCATAATTTATAGGCCGAGCATGTCGACCGCCTGGGCGACCAGAAGCCGCTGTTCTTCTTCCCCTTCAGCGCCAAGCCAGTCGAGCCAGGTGGTGATGGATAGAAAGGGTGGGGGGAAGGAACCCGACTGCTGAGCAGCCGGGCAATAGAAGAGGCAATGGGCAAGGTCCGCATAGATGCAGGGGCAGTTGGGACAGGAAGGGTCCGATCGATAGCGATAGAGGAAGAGGCGGGACGGAGTGATAACTGCATTCATCTGAATGTGCCGAAGAAGGCGAGACTCCGGCACCGTGAGTGATGGATGAGGAGGAGGGTAAAGGCGTTTGTCGAGGCGGAGCTCAAGGTAGACCTCTTTTATGGTGCGGCGAAGGGTGAGCCTCCCACCGTCCTCCGAGGGCTTGGGCCAGGGGATCAACGGTGCCCGGGAAAGTGTGTCGCGGGCGAGCTGATGGGCCAGCTCATTGCCGTCAATCCCTGAATGCCCAGGGACCCAGCGGAGGAAAACGATGGAAGGCTGCAGTGCGGAGACCGCTCGTTCGACCTCCTGTTGGAGAGAAGGGGTCAGGGTGCGTTTCTGTATGTGGTGTATAGCGGCTTGTGAGTCTGAATAGACTGTGTACTCTTGGAGAGAGGGAAGGAGGGCAAATGACTGGAGGGCATGCGCAATGGCGAGGACCTCGAGGGACAATGCGTCTGGAGGGTGTAGATACGGCCCGCTGGTGTGGGTTTCAGGAGCAGGGAGGTGTGGATGGTGTGGCTCGCTTTCGAGTAGATACCCACTTGTCTAACCCACACCACCTCACCCGTGGCACTCCTCAAGGTGCTGTTCTCTCTCCTACCCTTTTCAATCTCGCTATGGCCCCTCTCGCCTCCCAGCTAGCTGAAATTCCCGACCTGCATCATATATTTTACGCCGATGACATCACTCTCTGGTGTTCATCTGGCTCTCCCGGCCACGTACAGGACACCCTGCAACGTGGCCTAGATCTCATCGACTCCTTTCTCACCACCGCTGGCCTCTCTCCTGCTCCTGAGAAATCCGAGCTTCTCCTTCTCAACCATTCCTCCTACCAGCGCTCACACAACCACTTCGTCTCTCTCCACCTTTCTGGCTCTCCCATTCCTGTCGTCACACAGTGCAAAGTTCTTGGCTTCCCTTTGCATGCGGCTAAGAATGTGCAAGCCCTCCACCGCGCTGTCACCACCTGCCACTCTGTAACTCACCTCCTGCGGCGCGTGGTCACTCGACGCTCAGGTCTCCACGAGGCTCACGCGTGCCGCGTTGCCCACGCGCTGGCCCTCAAAAAAGTCTTGCACTTTGCACCCTACGCTTCCTTCAATCAGACTCAACTTAACGCTCTCGAGACTGCCCTTGTGGGCCTCTACAAGGCAGCTCTCAACCTCCCTATCACTACCTCTACCACTAAGCTCTTTGCCACAGGCCTTCTTCTTCTTCTTCTTCTTCTCCTCAAGTAATATGGCACATACCCACGTGGGGGGATTGGCCAAGGTATAGGGTAGAATGCCAATGAAGCATTTGCGCGGGGAAGGAAACGTCAGAAGACTGAATCAAGATAAAAAAAAAATTGGGAAAAATAAAATGAATTCAAGAGGTATGAGTCATCCGGAATAGAATCAATCTAGCCTTTACAGGCCTCTTCCATCCTCTTCGTTCTCTTCTCAGTCTCCATCGTGACTCGCAACTTGCCCGGCTTTCCCTTACCCGTCAGGGTCAGTGGTTATTGACTCAAGCGGGTATCTCGCCCATTCCAATCTCCCCGTTTACCTCTCCTATTCCCACCCCCGCTCCCAATCTTCGTATCCTTCCCCTCCCGAACAACATGTCCCCCGTCCTGCACGCCGGACGTCGTCATGCGGCCGCACAGCACCATTCCCCTCTCTTTGATACCCAGGGTGTAGCTTACACGGATGCCTCCTTCGTGGATGTCATTAACCCGTGTTTGTTCCATCACCCACTCTGCCCGCTTCCGATCTCTTAACGTTACACCTATCATTTTTCTTTCCATGGTTCGCTGCGTTGTCCTTAACTTAAGCTGAACTCTTTTCGTTAGCCTCCACGTTTCTTCTCCGTAGGTGAGTACCGGTAAGATACAGCAGTTGTACACTTTTCTCTTGAGGGAAATTGGTAAACTGCCACTCATTATCTGAGAGAACCTGCCAAATGAGCTCCACCCCATTTTTATCTTCTAGTTATCTCCCTCTCATGATCCGGATCTGCTGTCACTACTTGCCAGAGATATCCATTAAGGAATGAGACAGTTAACGCGCCTTTGATTCCCAGATAACCGATCGAGAATGAGACAATTACCCTGCCTTTCTTTTCCTTAAAACTAATTTTCATTTTCATGCAAAAGATACCCGCGTGCTGTGCAATGTCAGTGCTCGTTACAAAACCTTTTCCTCACGGCCCGAGGTGACCATAGAGAAGCTTCTGTTGCGTTGCTTTCCTCACCACCTCGTTCCACTCTATCTGCAGATCCCAGCGGGCGCGCAGCCCTGCGAGCCCTCGTCCTTGGAGCGGAAGGCGACGTCGCTGCGGTTAGCCCTGCTGCTGTCCGCCGCCGCCACCTTCACAGACGTCGGCAAGATGGTGTTCAGCTACTCCCTCCGCTACCGAAACCGAGGTGGGTCACCTCGCTGAAGGCTAACCTTTAAAGCAGCAGGGGGAAAATATGACTATAGGACATGCGAACGAGAGCGGAAGCTATTTCAGCCAGGAAGAGTAGGAAATCTATGGGGAAGCATCTCGAAGATACATCAGATTCATTTTCGAAATTCGTCTCGGACCAGGACAAATTTTTCTTCACCTGCGAAGGTACTGTGAAAGCTGTGTAGCTTTCCCTCGTAGCCGCATGGCTGCTCTTGAACGGATGCTGCGTATTACTAGAGTCGTATAGCATTGCGCGTACAGCTACCGCTATCACGCACCGCCACTGCGCATGCGCAGATCACTGTGAGGGCCCTGCAGATGGCGCCAGGTGCCGGCCAGCTGCACGCACACCTGCCGTGGTGGGACCAATCTGCGTGTGCGCAATGACGGCGCAGTGGCGGTACGCGCTATGCTAAATGCATCTACTCATGTGACCAGCTCAGTGAGGTCTGTCACCGTCCCCAGCCCGTTGTGCCTTTGGCGATTCGGGCTGGACAATACTACTTTTATTTATTTTTTATCTGCCCACACCATTTTATGTCACCGTTTCTAAAGAAAGCAAGCTCCTAACTGCTTTGAATGAAGCTCATTCGTCCAATGCAGTTCATTTAGAGCACTGAAGTTCATTGCTTTCGCAGCGATGATCCGTGTAGCCGCCATATCGCGCCTACTGGAGAAACGAGCGTTCTTTCCATATTCTCCGTTGTGGAATACATATTTCTCCAATTGGGGCGAGGTGGCGCTAACGGTACCACTGCTGCGAAAGCCTCTTTTGGTGCGTCGTCGCTGCAGATGATGAGGATTTAACGCTTAATTGCGACCGATTCAGGTAAGTACCTTACCTAAACGCAGTATAAAACAAAACTGACCGTCATACGCGACTTCTGTGCAGTAATCCAGAGGGTTTTTTTAGTTTTCTTTTTTCGACGCAAAGGTCGACGGTCCGCGTGTAGGCACCGGTTGCGCCTACTTTAGGCACTTGTGTATGCCAATAAGCCTAAATTTTGCTTATTTTCGTTTTCAACCTATGCCCTTCCTGTTATGGGGTTAGCAGAGTGTGCAAATGTTCATAAATAATGGTGAGCTCCTGTCGCGTCGGCGCCCGCAGGCCGGTACCCGATGAAGCAGACGCTGGTGGTGGCCCTGACCGAGGCGCTCAAGTGCCTGCTCGTCACTGGCGTGCACGGGGCCACGAGCGGCTCTCTGCGCATGCGCCCCTCGCTCAAGTTCCTGCTGCCCTCGGTCATCTACATGCTCACCAACAACATCTTCTTCTACGCGCTGCACTACGTCACTCCCGCCGTCTGGCTCGTGTTCGTCCAGTGCAGGATCTTCCTCACGCTCTTCGTCTACAAGTGAGCCAGTCAGCGTTTCACTTCCGAGGCGGTTGTCGAAGGAAAAGCACGCAGTTTCAGAGTCAAAGAACAACTAAAATTCTATTGCGAGAACAGGAGACATATGCATCAGATATTTCGAAAAAAAAAGAACTCAGGAAACTTCACGCGCATATAATTTCTCGGTGTGAAGCAAACACAACACAGGACCAACTCAAGGGAGGGATATGTACCAGGCCCTTTGTCCCGTGCTTCTTTATTGCGTTCATGCTATGTGGCCCTAGCTTGGTACAGCGAAACGAACCAAATAATCCCGACTCCACGCAGCTAACATGTAATCTCAGTGACGTACCGCCAACGCCGAAAGTTTTATTTTTTGGCTGATAATGAAACTGGCCGCTGCACTCACGAACCCACCATCTGAACGCGCAGCATCAGGAGCTTCTACAACTTCTCTCGTGCTGGCGCAAATAACCACGCACCAACACTTCTGAAAAGTGGCAGTTATAGCCACACGCTTTGCAGTGTGTTGTCAAGTGCTTATCACGCTTATCCGGAACGCGGGACCGTGTGGCCCCGTTAGAATGTGCCGAGAGTTCCCGAGGCTACGCGCTCTTGCGTTCCCGCTGTTTATAGTAGCATGGCACAAAGTAAATTTGTCTGTTCTCTTGATCAAACACCTTCACATCCGACCGTCTGACCGAAGCAGAGCTTGCCAGTGTGATATAGACGCCTCATAGCACACACGCCTCCCAAATAAGAGGCAAACTGAACAGTTTTGTTTGTTCAGTGAACACCACACCGACGGGAGCTCGTTTATCTACCCTTCACAAATGTGAGTTGTAGTAGTAGAAAACATTTATTCCAAAAAGGTACGATAGAGAGGCGAAAATACAGATTTTGGGTGGAGTCCTTTTTTCAGGACCCCAATGTCCACCGCAGTTGCTCTTGCTTGGGATATCAGCTTTCGCTGCGTCGCCAAGTCAGCGTGAGGAATCACAGCGATCTTTTCCTTCTCCCTTTCTTTCTGTTCCTTTATTCATCAGTGGTTTGCTCGTCCCTCAAGCCGGACTGCTTTCATTCTGCAATGCAGGTTTTCAGCGGCACTACGCGCTACTTTCGCTTGAAGGAATTCGTCGATTGCATGCTTGATTGACATTCTCAAGGCATTCGAAATGAAAGACACAACTACAGTAGGATACAACTGAAGAACGTAGTGAAAAATGTCCGCTACAGGAGGCCCTTCAACCACTGGCACCAACATACTGTCAAGTTTACCTGCTGGCAGGTCGTCATGACCTGCCACAAGGCGGTTGACCGCGGCGTCATGACAGTATAAGTTAATGTCATTGGAAAGGAGGCCTCCTTTCCTATGACATTATACTGGAAGAGGAAAGGAGGGCGCATACCTGCCAAGAGGTAAACTTGACAGTAGGTTGGTGCCAGTGGTTGGAGGGAGATTTTCTACTCTATTCTTTCTTATGTCTAAACCGACAGTATGTACTCCTTTATTTTCAAGGTTCGAGTGAACTCTTTAGCTAAGGCGGCTTGTTAGCTCCAGCCTCATGCACCTAAGATCATTTCTGAACCGCAACCCCAGACCTAATATGGCGCTGTCCTGCGGTACACAACAGGCAGGTACAACTCAAGAACAAAGCGGCAGTTGCCCCTCAGAGGAAGCTCTGCAGCCAATTTCGTCTGCCGTTTTTTATGACGCCTCGATTAATCCGATGAAGCCGTGGATATTCCCCATTCATCGGCCACCCCCTGCCATTTCGCGCTGGTATGTCCAAGGGGATCGGTCAAGGGGAAAAATCGGCCGACGCGACTGGCTGGAAGGGCTCGCTGCCGCTTCGTTCTTGAGTTGTAGCCGATTGTATTGGGAGGCTCCCTTCTAACAGCCTCAATCTACATTCTGTCCTTTCGCTTGGACAACTCACAATAAAAGTTTAGGCAGTGTCCAAAACCCGCTTACGTTTAACCCGTTATTGAGTTAACCGGCCGGTGCGGCGGGAAACTCTTCAAACCAACCAAACCCGACCAAAAAGTATTCAACCTATTTTCTCATCTTGGCTTCTTCGAACACTAACAGGCTGTTGCCTCCTGCAATACAGCGAGGCACTAGTGAGAAGCCCGTGGCCGATTTCCGTTCCTTTTCTTGTCTTAACCTCTCTGCATGAATCGCCAAACACACAACACAGGATCACTTTTCAGCTTCCGGTGCGAAAAGCCCACTTGTGGTCGTCGCAGGTACCACTTCGGGAGCCCGGTGACGCCCGCGCAATGGACGGCCGGCGTCCTCATCCTGATGGCTGTGGTCGGCAGCCAAGCCGACGGCCTCGTCACCGAGGGGCGCTCCTCGGACATCATCATGGCCATCATGCTGGCGCTGTTGTGCGGAACACTCTCCACCGCGTCGGCCGTCTACACGGAGGTGTGTACCCCGCGCGTTAGCACGTCCACCATTTCGTCTCATAGCAAAGCTCGCGCTCCTTTATTTATGGTTAACACGATTTAACAATGATTACATATCATATCGTTACCGCATTTTCGTCATCGTGTTACTGCAAGTCGGATTCTCCGGTTAGTGCCGCAAAAGTGCCAGAAGGCAGCATATAGCGTCTCTTCCGTGAAAAAAAAGTAATAATAATTGTTTTTTGGGGGGAAAGGAAATGGCGCAGTATCTGTCTCATATATCGGTGGACACCTGAACCACGCCGTATGGGAAGGGCTAAGGGAGGGAGTGAAAGATGAAAGGAAGAAAGAGGTGCCGTAGTGGAGGGCTCTGGAATAATTTAGACCACCTGGGGATCTTTAACGTGCACTGCCATTGCACAGCACACGGGCGCCTTAGCGTTTTTCCTCCATAAAAACGCAGCCGCCGCGGTCGGGTTCCAACCCGGGAGCTCCGGATCATCAGCCGAGCGCCCTAACCACTGAGCCACCGCGGCGGGCGTCTCTTCCGTGTCAAGTCAGCGTAGCGCAATAAAAGATTATGATGGCAGATGCCCCAGCACTTATTGAAATCATAAATACGCACACGTAGCAACCACTTAAATGCAGACAAATGCTGCATGCACGTTAATAACATTTATTTCTGTATATAAAGATAAAACACTATTGTATAACTCCATAAATTTCCTTTGTAGCCGTATGGATGCGATTTGGCGGATGCCAGTGAGTATAGTTGCTCCCTTATTACTAATCTGCTCCACCTTGGGGATTACCCTAAACATTGGACCAATACTTTCCAGCTAACAGGCAGCTCAACGGCTTTTCAAATGCGCCCGTGGAGCTAGCCACCTAAGCTACCCTTGCAGTACCATGGGGAAAAAATGAAAATTGGTTTTTGAGGAAAGGAAATGGCGCATTATCTGTCTCATATATCGTTGGACACCTGAACCGCGCTGTAAGGGAAGGGATAAAGGAGGGAGTGAACGAAGAAAGGAAGAATGAGGTGCCGTAGTGGAGGACTCCGAAATAAAATCGACCACCTGGTGATCTTTAACGTGCACTGACATCGCACAGCACACGGGCGCCTTAGCGTTTTTCCTCCATAAAAACGCAGCCGCCGCGGTCGGGTTCGAACCCGGGTACTCCAGATCACTCAGCCACCGCAGCGGGTAGTGTCGTTCGTTTCTGACCAGGTGTGATGGAACCGAAGCCATCTACGCGTGCTCTTGTGGAGCAGCGTCTGTGTTGTTTTCAAAGGCCTCCTAGAAACTCCAAGCGAGTCGTTCAACGGGCAAGGCGATGGCGTTCCGTGGACTCCCTGGCAGCGCTGCAACACGCTGTCGCGCTCCACTCTTAAAGGCGAAGCTTAAGCGTCCTCATTTTTTTTTTCACGCATATGTGTAGAAAGTCGGTCTTATCACGCATGGGCGGTTTTGGTCGGTCGCAGTGTTTTGCCGAAACCTCGCATCAACCGCTTGCGATGTAAAATGACTTGCGGTCTTCTGCTGAAACTTGCCGCGTGAACTGTTGTGCCATAAGTGCGACCTTTAAGCGTTCTGATGCCACTGTGTTGCCCGTGTCCTCCGCAGTACTACTACAAGAACGACAGCCGCTCCATCTGGGAACAGCAGAGCCAGATATACTTCGGCAGTGCGCTCATCTCGGCCGTGGCCAGCACACTCTCCGATGAGCCATTCGTCAACAGTGGTAAGCACGCTGTCGCCTGGTCGCTGCGCTGTACCAGCCTGCATGGCGCTGTAGTCTTGTGGAAGGCCGCGTCGGGACATTCTTGAAAGCCGTTGTCGGCCGCCATGACGACGACAAGGTTTGGATAAAATGCTACGAGGGAGTGTTCATGTCAAACCGGGACTTCGCAACAGTAAAACATGCTAAGATGGAAGAAATTGATTTGATTCCTTGACATATTCCACAGCTACGTAATACACTGCAATGCCAGCAGCGTAGAAGGCTTAGCAAGTGCGGCGCAGCCATGATCGTACCGCATACTTCGCCTCGTCATCACAGCTGAAATGGCGTCCTCCAGGAACGCTTTCATTAGCTCAAAGAAATAGAAATCACTCGAGAAGAGGTCTGGACTGTAAGGACGCGCATCTCCAAGCCCAGTTCGTGTAATTTGCATGCACTGCGATGCGCCGTATGCGGCCGTGCATTGCCCTGCACGGACAGTACTGCCTCGGTGACGAAGTCCGGGCGTTTTTAAAGTGAAAGCCTTTATAGGCTGATGACTCACCAGCGGGGATGTTCGCAGAAGTTTCGCACTATAGCTGTCAAACTGATGACGTCATCAGTGGTGTAGTATGTCGTAGCTATATATTAGCTCACTATGCTTAGTTGCAGTAATTAGTTCGTGATTACTTAATTAGTTGGTGATTAGTTATTGGTTAATTGTAATTAGTTCTTTTATAATTAGTAACTAGTTAAATTAGAATTGGTTCATTGGTAATAAGTTAATTTGTCATACTATTGGTTGGTGTAGTATGTCACAACTGGGAACTCAGTATACGATAATGCACTATGCATGCGCAAAGCGCCAGTAGAAGACTCACAAACAGTTCTGTAGTCTTAACATCTTTACCGCACAACAGCGACACAAGCAGCAATACAGTGCTAAAGGCCTTCGCCTCAGCGCACTTTAAGTCAACAAAGTGCACCCCTGAATTTTTGCTTCAGCGCCTTTTGCACGTCTCCGAGGTCCTGGCAGTAGCAGGCACTGTTGATCGTCACACCAGTCGGCAGAAAATCCACGTAAACCACGCCCAACGCAGTCCCGCAAAACTGTGGCCATAATTTTTACATGATTTTAAACCTTAGTCGCAAGAAATTTTATCACAACTCGCAGTTCCAAGTGCGTGCTCGCTCCGTCATCTTGTTGAGCACGTGACTTCTATTCCAGACAGACTCTGGGCCACCATGCGGCGAAAACGGCGACTTGCCGCATGGGTCATTCCATGCCAAACGTACCAGAGTTTGCACTCTACACCCTCCGACCTTTCCTATAAAATCTGTGGCTCTTTATTGAACCGGCTAAACAATTACCCTTAATAACTTTGGAGAAAAAAATTCCTGGTCATATTATAGCCCTTCGAATTTCTCAGAGGAGTGCAAAAGGTCTCACTGAAAAATTTACAAAAAATCAAATATTTTACTGTTGGGCTTTAAAATTTTTTACAGATAATGAATAGCATTGTGGGTTTTAATTGCACAGCCAAAAATTTGCAGCGCAAAGTTTTTGTGTTGCTTTGTGTCATTTACCCCAAAAAACACCCATTTTGGCATTTTTATCCTTTTTCGTGACATTTTCGAGCAAAATCACGTTTCGCCGCTTATGCATAATATGTGCTATCTTATTAAGTGGTTTAAAGTATGATACAACACAGTATATTTCAGAAAAAATGTCTAACTTAAAAAAAGCGTTCTGTGCACCTTTTTTGGGCATAAATTTCGTACAGAGGGGTTCCTAGTAAAAATATAAATCGTACCTCAATTGATAGCTAAATGCATTGAAATTTTGCTCAGCGTTTCTTATCAGAGCCTTTTATGTCTTAAGCCAGAAAAAAAAAATTTTTGAAGTTCAGCGCTGTGCCTCGAGCCATGGTTGCCCCGTACCGCCACTGCACTGCAGAACACGGCCGTGGTGACACGCCGCACTGTGTCATCACGCGGTGGGCTGGCAGGCAATAACGGAAAGCTTTGCGGCCGCGTAACTTCATATGTAGGTATTTTGCGAACCAAGTATGTTACTTCTAGCGTGGTTTCAGCGAAGGAGCTGCCGACCAGGTCCATGCTGCCAGCACTCACTTTGTCATTGGTGGAGGAGCGGTCATGAGCCATGCATAGAAACAGTTCAGTAAAATCCTGGTAGGAGTAGTAGAAAAATTTCACTGCAACTGGCTATGAATTGAGCTACAATTTATATTTTTACTAGGGACGCCTCGGTACGAAAATTATGCCCGAAAATGCTGCACAGCACACTTAAAAGTTAATTTTTTTTCTGGAATATACTGCATTGTATCATACTTTAAACCATTTAATGACATAGTACATATTATGGAGAAGCGGCGAAACATGTGATGTTGATCTCCAATGTCGCGAAAGAGTATTAAAAAAATTGCAAAAGAGTGTTTTGCGGAAAAAATAATTATATAAAACAACACAAGCATTTAATAATAATAATTGGTTTTTGGGGGGAAAGGAAATGGCGCAGTATCTGTCTCATATATCGTTGGACACCTGAACCGCGCCGTATGGGAAGGGATAAGGGAGGGAGTGAAAGAAGAAAGGAAGAAATAGGTGCCGTAGTGGAGGGCTCCGGATTAATTTCGACCACCTGGGGATCTTTAACGTGCACTGACATCGCACAGCACACGGGCGCCATAGCGTTTTTCCTCCATAAAAACGCAGCCGCCGCGGTCGGGTTCGAACCCGGGAACTCCGGCTCAGTAGTCGAGCGCCCTAACCACTGAGCCACCGCGGCGGGTCACACAAGCATTTCCGCTACAAATTTTTCTGCTGTGCGAATAAGAACCACAATGCATATTCATTATCTATAATGTTTTTCAAGCTCAAAAGTAAAATATTTGATTTTTGTAATTTTTTTCCTTACACCAACTTTTGCACTCGGAAAAATTCGAAGGGCTGTCATATGACCAGAAAATGTTTTCGCCAAAGTTATTAAGGGTAATTACTTAAGCCGATTTAACAAAGGCCACAAATTTTGTCGATAAGATCGAAGGGGGTCGTGCGCAAACTCTGGCACGTTTGGCATGGAATGACCCCCACGTGTAAATGGCGGACAGGAAGTGGGGGCCGACCACCAGACACACAAGAATCTGGACACATTGCCCCGAACACCGGGCCTCGTTCGCATTCATAGCCGACACAGGCTTGCATATCTACATTTGACTGTCTTATGCTGAAGGGCACATTAACGCAGTTTAGAATGAAAGTGGGAGGATCCCTTCCAACGCTGACCAGAAAAAAAAAAGAGGCCAAGTTTGACTTGAACGCCCTCGTAGTTTATACATATGCGTATTTATGGCATGCAACAGTGGCTTATCCAGGATTCCGCAAGGGTGGGGGAGAGAGAGTAATGGCGTACGGTTAGAACTATGTCGCAGTTGAAAAGAAGGCTGAAGGTTAAGGGTAGTGCAGAGTCAAGACTGTGCTTGTCTGACCTCGTTTCTCGCAACTCTTCTCCGTGTGTGGTCCAGGTGGCCTCCGCGCGAGTCAGCAAGAAAAGAAACGCGATTAAGGCAAATGAGCCATGGACAGTCAAATACGAAACTCTTAGCCAGAGGAAGCTCGATACTAGGTCAGGTTATTTCAGCTTCGAAGGCGCGAGCACCCTTTTCAGAAGTGTTAATCAACCTCGCTTGCAATTCCTCTCCAGGAGCTATAATATAATGTTGGTGTTTTTGTGTTCCCACCTCAGTTGTCTTGTTCGCGTGTCATTCGTTGCTGATAGTGCACAAGCACGCCTCCTCATTGGCGCGCACGCTCGCAGGAGAGCTGGTGGGCAGTGTGCGAGACTTCCTCGTCGCCACCATGGTGTTCAGCGCCGCCTACGGGCTCTGCGTGGCGTTCGTGATGGCTCGGCTGGACAACATCATCAAGTACCACCTGTCGGCCACCTCGAGCGTGCTCAACACCCTCGCCTCGGCTCTGCTCTTCCCGGATAAGTTCAGCATCACGCCCGCCTACGTCGTCTCGCTCGGTCTCCTGCTCCTGGCCATCTACCTGTACGAGAGGAAGACCTTCACGGCGCCCCAGTGTCTTCGCGCTGCATTCGGGGCCGTCCAGTCGAAGGCCGGCGTTGGTCCTCGGCTTCATTTAGAGGACGACCAAGAGTACGCCGACAGGGAGGCGTTGCTGAAAGGTTCTGTACGGACCTAGACACTCGTCGTGCGCCGGCGCCAATGGGACATGAAGACTGCGTGGGGTCGCGGATCTAGAAGCGAGTAGACGCGGTCATCGAGGTTACGGCCATGTGCGCGTGTGCACTATCGGTGAAAGACAGATGCCTTGGTGCACTGACGGGCGAAATCTCTGCCCTTGAACAAAGTGAACTTCGCTTGGGTTGAACGACGGGACCCCCGTGTGCAAAACTTCCATCCATTCTTCTTATTTAATGAAAATAATATAAACTGAGACACGTAACTGGGCACGTTTTAAAGTGTTTCTAGTGTTTGTGCTCTTCCCATAATGGTGTCAATGGTTTGGACCAAGTTTTAGATAACGAGTGCGGCTGTCCGCACTTACGCTCCCGTTCTGTCAGATGAAAAAGTCTGTTTTCGACAAAATCGTGTCTACTTTTGCCTTCAATGCTACTTATCACGTGTCTGTTACAGAACCTTGACATCCACTGGTATCTTCATTACTGCTGTTCTTCACATTCAATTAGTCGTAGTGACGTCCTTTTCGTGCGTTTGCCGTTGTTTTCGCACATCGTTAAACTGCTTTTCAGTTGCTTTATAGGCTGAACATGGCACTGTCTTGTACTGTGCATATATTGTGTTCGTTCCAAATACGACGCATTTTAGTGTCCTCTCTTTTAGTGTGCCAGAGCATGAGACCTGGACGAAGGAATTGTGAAGTTATTCAAATTTCACTCAGGTGACTGGACCAGAGCATGAGACCTGGACGAAGGAATTGTGAAGTTATTAAAATTTCACTCAGGTGACTGGCCTTGCAATAACACCAGCTTTACAGCAATAAACAGTGCAACAGGGTTCCTTCCCGAGTAACCGGCGTAGCACTCACATTGAGCTGTTGGCCATTTAAAATGTCACCTTGGAATGTGGCCCAAATGGCATAAGAGGAGACGGGGGCGACATAGCTGTTGGTGTGCTATCACTTTCTCAGCTGGGAAGGGGCACAAAATCTGGGACTTCTTTCTTGGAGCGGAAAGCTCCACTTATCGCATGCAAAGTCAAATTAGGTCAAATTAGGCTTGGATTTGATCTCTAACTGGAGGGTCGCCGCAGGCGTGGCTGTGATGTCATACCACGTGACTTGTTACCTCGTTCCGCCGCTCTCGCCAGTTGTGTCACGTCACTAACCACGCGGTTCACTCTTGCTGCATAAAGGCCAGCGCTCGCTGTCTAGACAACGCAGACGTGGAGCCAGAACTGGTCACCGGGACAAGTTCTTAAGGCGCCAGGCTGCTTCTAGCGATCCTTACGGCGGAGAGTGTCGCGAAGCCGCGTTGGCTAGATAAGGCACGAAAGCGGACTCGTCGAGTTGATGAAGCCGATAGGAACGGCAGGTACGTCTGGAGAAGCAACGGCACAAGCAGCAAGACTCTCTCAAGCGGAAAAAAGGCCGCGGATGCTGCCAACGTCTCCGCGTCGACATCGGCCACTGGTTCGGTTGCCTTTCACTCCGTATAACCTGACTCAGCCGAGTTGACCCACAGCCATTCTTTATTTTTTGGGAGGCCCTATGGGATCCCAAATTTAGGACCAAATGTGCAGATAACTCTGCTTGCTGTGCAGAATTAAAGTGCAAGCACTTTTTCTTTACTCACTGCCTCCATCCGTTCCCTCACGGCACGGTTCAGGTGTCCACCAAGAGGGTGATGTTAATCCATATCTGCCTAGCGTCCTACAGTAGGACATCCCTTTCTTGTGCACCACTAAAGGTTTATTGCGTAAAAACTTTCACCTGCTAGCATAGGTTAATGAGGGTCTTAAACTTTTCCTAAAGCAACGGCTGTGCTGTGCTAGTTAAATTTTGTGCACTGCGTGTTCAAAAAGATCCGGCACTTTTCTCTGGGTGTCATTTTTGAAATTCACCGCATCAACTGCATTGCAATTCTGGAAGAATAACAAAGTTTTTGAGCATTGTCATAACGAAACCACTGCACGTGATGAGATATGTGATCGTAAATCGATGTCAAATATTTGAAGCTTTAACACACGTAACAGGTTGCAAATTTCCCTAGTATGCAGGATGGCTCAAAAGTCAGTGTTAAGCAAAATATTCAGCCAATAAACGGATGACTCCTAACTGTGAAGTGAAATTAGCATTTGACATCGAAAATTTTTTTTTAAATTGGTTCTTGGGGAAAGGGAATGACACAGTATCTGTATCAAATATCAGGGATGAAGGACAGAGTGAAAGAAAAAAGGAAGAGGCGCTGTGGTGGAGGGCTCCGGGTGGGTAATTTCAACCACCTGGGGATCTTTAACATGCATTGACATCAATCACACAGCACACAGGAGCCTTGTTTCGCCAATATTTTACTCTTCTAAAACTTCTTTTGGAGAAATTGAAAAATTGGATTTTGAGGAAAGAAAATGGCACAGTAACTGCCTTACATCACGGTGTACACCTCAACTGCACCATGAAGGAAGGAAGAAAGGTGCTGTAGTGGGGAGCTCGGGAATAATTTCAACCACCTGGGGATCTTTAACATGCACTGACAATTTCAACCACCTGGGGATCTTTAACATGCACTGATGTCAATCACACAGCACACAGGAGCCTTGTTTCGCCAATATTTTATTCTTCTAAAACTTCTTTGGAGAAATTGAAAAATTGGATTTTGAGGAAAGGAAATTGCACAGTAACTGCCTTACATCCTGGTGTACACCTCAACTGCACCATAAGGGAAGGGAGGAAAGTGTGAGTGAAAGAAGAAAGGTGCTGTAGTGGAGAGCTCCGGAATAATTTCAACCACCTGGGGATCTTTAATGTGCACTGACATCACACAGCACACAGGCGCCTTTGTGTTTCGCCTTCATCGAAATGCGGCTGCCAAGGCCAGGTTTATACCAATTTCCACCGCATCAAAATGCGGTCACAGCGACCAGCATTCGCTATAGAGTCCTGGTGCTCAACAGGCGACCGCCATGACCACTGAACCCGTGGGGCTGATCAGCGTAGGGTCTCAGGAAGAAGTAGTACAACGTAAAGAAGTAGTAAAAGCTTTCTGGCGAGTGGTCATATTGCGAAATAAAAGGAACAGAAAGGTAGGCTGCGGTCGCCCCGTTGCCGTGGTCCTAGTCGAAGTAGCTGGCCTCCTTGAACTTGACGTGCAGCCCGTCGCCTTCCTTTACAGTGAAGCCCAGCGTGGCCCGCTGGTAGTAGTCCGGGCACATCTCCAGGTTGGAGATGACCGTGGTCAGCAGGTGCGCCCTCTCCACCTGCGTGCCGGGCGCCTCGAAGCCCAGCACGGAGAAGTGCACGTGCAGGTGGTAGTAGGACGGCTGGTAGTGCAGGTAGCCGCGCAGCCGGTGAGAGGGCACGCCGAACTGCAGCGCCAACGCCGCCTGCCGGGAAACCGAGATATTAGGCTACTCGCACACAATATGGAGACGTAAGGGTAGGCCTGGTTACAAAAACTGGATGTCATCAGTGACGCTACGCAGAAAAAGGGTCCACTCATTATGAAGCGTTCAATAAAGCTATTTATACATTATACAAGGTGTTTCACCTAAGAATTTAGACAAATTTTAAAAATGGGTTTTTTGAGTTAAAAGCACTTTTTTCGGCGTAGCATTGTCAGTGGTGTAGTACATCAGAATACAGCTACGATGTGCTAACTAGCAGGCTGGTTAACTAATATTGAATAGTCAACTTTTTAACTATTACTGTTAGACTCCTTGATTATTGAGAGGCATGTGGCCTGCCGTAAGTAATATCATATCAGTTTTTAGAATTTCAAGAACGCGGCTTCCCTCAGCGCTGTGGCCTGACAAGTGCTGTCTATTTCGACGGATAACGTGCACTGCAAAGATTACTTTGCCTCCAAGCTTCTCGAAAGCGCATGTATTTTGGCGCGATGTAGCCAAAATTTGTTTGCCCACAGCGCCGAGGGTAACCGCGTTTTTTTAATCTAAAAACTGATATTACTTACGGCAGGCTGCATGCCTCTCAATAATTAAGGAGCCTAACAGTAATAGTTCAAAAGTTAACATTTAATATTAGTTAACCAGCTTCTCAGTTCACACATCTTAGCTGTATTCTTATGTACTACACTGTTGAGAATCCTATGCCGAAAACAGTGCTCTTCTAACTCAAAAAGCCTATTTTTAAAAATGTATAAACTCTTAGGTCAGGGCCCATGTTAAACTCAGGGCCCATGTTTGAAAAACGACCGCTCTGACTACGCCACCCGCAGCTTCCAGAGGAACCGCTCACGTGCGCAGAAACAAAACTTGCTCACAGGCGGCACCACCGTCTGTCAACCTCCGAAGACTGGCCACTGGTCATGGCTGGATTTTCATTCAGTGTTTCGTAATGGTACGATTACAATGGCAGGGCTCAACAGCAGGGGTGTATTTATGGGTCACTTTTGGAGGTGCCGATCTCATTTCAACAATGCATTTCTTGGAGCTTATTTTTCACCGCAAAATGGGGGTTCAGCCATGGTTCAGTATGGCTTTTGGGACCCCTCACTTCCCCCTTAAACCACCTCTTCTCCACGGCATCATAGGGGAAGATTTCTTCATTGCTGCTCACGGCGCTGTAGTCGGGTGCCGTGCCGAAAAATAGACCTCGTTCACACGTGGTGCAGCGCGATAGTATAGAGGCCATAATGCTTCACTCACGTTGACCTTGGTGGTGATGTTCCGCAGGAGGGGCAGGTGGTCGGGCGTCAGGTCCCTCAGCGACCGGATCCCCCTCTTGTGGCAGATGACGAGCACATACAGGTTCTCGGGCTGCTTGGTGTCCCACTTCATGTCCGGAAGAAGGACGAAGCCCGTCTCCGGGTCCGGGTCCTCGTAAAGGATGCGCTCGGACTCCTTCTTGTGCTCGAGGATGTTGTACACCCACTGGAACACGAAAAAGTGCCCCGCTTCGTTAACACGTCACTCGCCATTTTTATTCAATAAAGAAATCGCCTAAATATTCTATGCGGGCCTCAAGACATGCTTGTGTCTCGTTCTGCAAAAAAGCGGCTGCTAAAACGTTTGCAGGCTTGTAGCTTTGCATAGAGAAGGGAGACAGCCCCAAAGGTGACAGACGAAAGGCAAATGATGATGAAAATACAGACTTAAACGCGCTCCTACTTCTTAAACGCGCACCTTAGACTGCACCCCACAGCTAAACCAGCAAATTGTTCGAGCTCAAATTTCGCAGAGAAATGGCATTTGCTCGGCAGAATCGTTTTATACCACATTTGTTTGGGGTACTCGCCTGAATCAATAAGAAAGACGGATATTGGCATGGTCTGCAGCGACGACAAAACAAAACAGGCTGGTGGCGCCATCTCGGTGGGCGACTGTGGAGATTAGGCGAAGGAGGGGGGTAATTTGCAGGAGGTTTGAAGACTCCTCAGTAACTGCTTTATCAGTGATCACAAAAAGCTTAGTCTGGCCAAAACTGCACTAAGTTTGAAGACTCGTGGTACAGCATCCTCAAACCTCCTGCAAAACACTCCCCCGCCTCCTTTGCCGAATGCCGCTGAGAAAGCGGCCTGGTTAGATTCGTCGTCGCCGCAGGCGATGAGAATATACGACTTCTTATTGATTCAGGCATGTACTCCAAACAAATGGGGCATAACACAAATTTTCCGACCAAATGCCACTTCTCTGCAAAATTTGAGCTCGAACAATTCACCAGTTTAGCTGTGAGGTGCAGCCTAAGGCACGCTTTTAAGTGCGGAACACGCTGTATTTATTGTAGTACAGGTAGAAGGGGGAAAGAGGAGGGTGTAGAGTGATCACTCTAGGAGGTTTGTGTCCTAAGTCCGGGACTCCACTGGCGTAAGCTGCTACCCTTGCTCGTTCGATGAGATGACGCGCACGTCCTCCTTCCGAGCTAGGCAGTGCTGCCTCCCGCCCCTCCCGCATTGGCCGAGGCTGGCGCTGAAACTACCAACAAAGCGTGTGAGCTATTATATACGTGAATGAAGATTAAAGCACGTGCTCGTACTCTTTTTGAAAGGGTTATCACTGAGGCACTGCTGATTACCACAGCCGGAGACAGTGCTTGAGCACACCTTCCATTTTGCCGACTGACAAGGAATTTGCTTTTTTTTTAACGATAATAATCTTGGCACTTGCTTCTGCTACATTGTTCTGACACTGCTTTTGCGTCAATTTCTGTTTTTAGTTTTGGCTGAAACTGCCGCGTGTCTTTGTTCCATGGGCCACAGTTCTGACTCAGCTTTAGCACCAACCTGTTATCTTTAGTCGCTTTTCCCCCCGTTGTTAAAGGGACGATGAAATGATAGTTACTGAGGTTAGGAAAAACGAATAGGCGATCGGTATTCCATCATTCGTCACCGCACCGAAGAAAATCTTAAAGCTAGCTTCATTAGTACCGAAGATATCGGCGATTAAAAATGATTCTGTTCCTCTCACCACCTAAGCTCATGTAGGCTGACGCGCCACAAAAAAAAAATAAAAACAGGTAGGGACTGCACCCCATCGCGCTCACGTCAATTGGACAAGCCCAATGAGGAGGCTAGCCCAGGTTCCCCATTATACGTCATCGAGGTAGGGGGCGGCTAAGAACCTGCGAGCACGAATTTCTAAACGTTGTGTTAATTATTGGCTACACGCACAGCTTTTAAATTTGACCTGAATGCTTAAAAAACCACCTCTCACAGACTCGTTTCTTTAGAATGTGGCCATCAAAATTGTTTCAGGGTCCCTTTAACTTTTACTTTTGACTACGCTTTTGCTTCGATATACCTGACACTGCTCTCGCTGCCGCTTCTGCGTAGCTCATGCTCTTCGCTGTTATCTTGTTGTCATCTTCTCACTGGCTCTCGTTTCTTTTCTCCAAGCGTTGTGTTTCGAATTATTGGTGTGCTCGTGGAATAACGCTATGACGGTAGAAGCTATGCTAAAGCTCTCTAATATGGTATACTTTATGTGCAGTGTTTTCGCCTGAATAGGGCAGTATAGCTACACGACCACTGTTGCATTAGAAGTCTTCGACTTGCGACTGACCTTTCTCTGCGTTTTCCGTGCTGGTTGCACTACCCGTCAAATGACCAGTACTCTATATACACCAACTAGACCCTTCATATCTAAAACAATTGAGCGCAGCTGTTTGAAGAGTCGGCTGTTACAGCCAGACCTGTCCCCTTACCCCATTAAATTTCGCACTCGATCGAAATGGTGCGCGATTTGCGACTACGTCATCAAGTCATGCGCGTTCCTGCCTCGCGCGTCACCACACCACGCGCTCAAACGAGCGCCCACTAAAGTAACCGTAAGTTCTCATTATTTCTGCGTTTCCTTGAAACTACTGGATCACGGCCGAATGATCTGACAACGTCTTATACAACACACAGCCACAAGTAAACTCCCCTTTTAATTTCCTTTTAGGGCAGTGCAAATAGTTATTCTGGCTATGGAGTGAATGCGAAGCGAGCAGTCGTTCCGTTCGAATATTCCAACAGAAGTAAATCCGATGTCGACAACGATGCAGGGGAAAGCTGAAGACTGAGTACCAAATAGATGTAGAGAAAATGCAATTAGCAAGCATCAGCCTGACTACGCCCACTGCAGGGCAAAAGCCTCTCCTATATGTACCTCCGTTAAGCCAGCCCTGTGCCAGCAGTAGTCACCGTATTCCCGCAAACTTCCTACTCTCATCCGCCCACCTAACTTTTTGCCCTTCTATGCTACGCTTGCATTGTGTTGGAATCCACTTCGTTGTCCTTAACAACCATCGGTTATCTTGCCTTCTCGTTACATGCCCAATCCCATTTTTTAATCTTGATTTCGACTACGATGCCCTTAACCCGCGTTTGTTCCCTCAACCACCCTGCCCTCTTCCTGTCTCCAGGGGCTCCGCAACGTTTTGAGTGGGAGGGCAAGACTTCGAGTTTGTTATTTATTTATTTAATGCTCATTTGCATAATAAATTTTATATTATTAATTTTATTTTTTAATGTTCAAAGGTTGATGCAAACTGTCATGTTGTGGTGACGACACTCCAGCAGTCAGGAAGACAACGAAAAGGCTTCGAAAAGAAACTGTTTAAAGGGCTGACTCCCGCCAACTAAGAACTGAATAACTCGACGGCGGCGATAGCCACAAGCGTGCTCGGCGGTCATCGAACTGAATGCTTGCAGTTCTTGGCCGCTCTCAATTTAAAAGAGGCAAGGAACCTTCGGGATAAAGAACCAAAAGCAACTACAACAATCTGGAAAAATGTGGAAGCATTCGCAGGTGGCTATAATCAATGAAGATAAGTCTGGTCGCATCTAGCATTACAAAACAAAACGATAAAGCCGCGTGCCGGCGGTTTTGAATGCGAACGATCAAACGGTATAAAGATTGACGGCAATACAAAACGAGCTGAAATGGACAGCTTTATAGATGTGCGTACGAGGGGTTATCAATTGGATAAAAAATTTTGTGCATAGTTTGTTTAAATTCTGGTAATCATGATCATTTACAAGGGTCAGACAGTCGACTTCTGTTGGGACATGACTGGTTTAGGTTACCCATATAAGAAACGCTTTACAACTGGCTACGAAGCCAAGTAGCTCAGCTCCACTGTGCTTTGCATTAAATGAGTCTTAGAACTGAACTGTTTCAATTGTCAGAAATCTGATCCAAGTGCAAGCAATTTAAGACTGGGTGGGGGGGGCGCTGCCACCTCTGGAAAAACTCGGGGGGGGGGGGAGGCGCCCCCCTTGGCCCCCTGTTACAGGGTCCCTGCCTGTCTCTTAACAGTTCACCTACCATTTTACATTCCATAACTCAGTGCGCTCTCTTTAATTTAGGTTGAACCCTTTTCGTTAGCTTCCACGTTTCTACTCCATAGGTAAGTATCAGTAAGATATAGCTGTTATACACTTTCCTCTTGAGGGATACTGGTGAACTGCTGCTAATCATGATCTGAGAGTATACCTGCCATATGCGCCTTACCCCATTCTTATCCTAGATATATTGCACTCTCATGGTCCGGATCTGGGGTCGTCAACTGCTTTAAGTACTACTGGTAGCACCTCGCTATCCCTTCAGAGACTGTGTTCCGAAGTTGTTCAAATACCACTCAAAGCAGCAATAGGTCTGGAATCATAACACGGGAACCATTCGAATGCTTTTTATTTTTTCTTGACCACAAGACAAACCACAGAATTTTAATGCGTCAGACTACAGTGATAAATCAAATGTGATTGAAATGCTCTAATGATGAGCATTCTCTCGAACCTCCGACCTTAGAATGATATCAGAGGCCATGTTTTGTTGGTTGAGAAACTACGAAAAATAAACGCGCGTCGGGAGCTCCACTGGGGAAAAAAGAAAGTCAATAACAAAGAAACACGCACGCTTCAAGGCACATCTGGCCTATAACGCAGTTTCTGTCCTATTACACGTTTCAACTGTAGATTTTTATCCTTCTTCAAAAATTACCTTTAGTTACCTTTTGGCGCGCCCAATGATTTACACGTACATCAACAACACTTCAAAATTGCCTCTCCGGTCTGACGCCCGAATCCCATATTGTATGTATAGCATCACACGGTTCGAAGTTAGATGGGCTTGAATGCAATTCCTACAGAACAACACCATACAAAGCTCGCACGGAAATAACCAGCATTTTGTGAGGCGAACTGTTCTCCAAGCAGGTGTGCCGGCCACTTTGAGCGCCTTCGGTGCGAAAGCCATACATCGTAGAACCAGGCAACTACTGGGCACTTTCTTTTTTATTGCCAATTCCAACATATATCACAATACTACAACACAGGGCAGAGCACTATTTTTATTTCTTTTTTAGCCCACCTTAACGACGTTACGACACAATAGTGGCGCGGGCGGGGTCTTCCCATTTGATCTCAAGCTACTGTTCAAGCACGCATCATTAGCATCATTCAAAGCAAGCCAGCAAACAAGTCTTCAATCAGCGGGCGGTTTGCTTCATGTAGGTTAGTCAAGATTAAATGCTGCCGGCGAATTGTTACTAATGCATGTAACAACAACGATGATAAGTGCTGAAGCGAAACACTTCAGACGGAAACGAAATTCAGAAGTAATGGTAATGTGCCGACACATTTAAAAAACCGCAACTGAATGAAGCGGCGAGCGGATGTACGGAACAAAACGAAAAAATGCGGCGCACCTGCAACGACAGCTGCTGAGACACGATGTAAGGCTCGGTCACTTTCTTGTACAGTTCTGGTGTTTCGGTGATCATGTGCTGCGCCTTGAAGAGGTACTTGTCGACGTGCTTTTGAGTCGCGGGACATATCACGGTGGCGGTGAGTGCTACAGAAAATTGAGAAATAAAATAAACGAAAGCTATGAGAGCGTCTCGACAGAAAGTGACACGAACACGCAGTCGGCAGCGTCAGCAGCGCCTTGTGATTACCGTTCAGTGCTGTGGTCACTCGGCCTCCGTAGGAAGTGTAGATGTCGTTGTGGAACGTTTCTTCAAGCTTCGTGTCGGCTGTGAGGAAAAGCTCGTAATTTTCTTTGCTGAAGGGGGTCTTCTCGACGACTACGACGGCAGTGTCGGACGAATCGCCGAATGTGCCTTCCACGGCCATAAACTTGGCTCGCGCGTCCTCGCTCAGCACGCGGCGCGGCTTGAAATCTTTGAAAGACGACAGGTGCTGGAAAGCACACGCATCGCTGTCCAGCTTCGCCTTTTTCGCTTCATCTCCGATTTCTTGGTCGCTAGCAGCTCTTTTCGCCGTTTCAACTGTTGCCGCCGCCATTTTGAATTTGAAGTAACTGGCTCCGAAAGTCGAAACTGGCCTGACTTAGGATAACTTATTTGAAGAAATTTTGTAAAGTAGCGCAAGAATTAACTGCTATTTGAAACAAACCTTTATTTGTTTTAGTGGCAAAACAAGCTTCAATCAAGCATTTTTGTTTTATAAATGCAAGTGAACACGCGACTACAATGAACGCATCAAGCCAATCCACGGTTGCGAAGCCGTCGCCGCTTCGGAGAGAAGTGCAACCGCGGCCGCGTGATTTTGGTCTGCTGTTGCCGTGTTTTGGTGTCCGTTTTTGATGTGCCGTAGTGCAATTAGTCTAATCTGCCCCCAAAGGAAGCATGCGTTTTTAAAAACCGTAAGGAGGGCCGTCCGGAAGGCTGACGAATAGCGTTGTCTCATGTTTCAGGCCTGGCGCCGCAAAATCGTCAGTGCAGTCGTGCGCCGGTGCTGCTACCGTCGCGTGGACTTCCGCGGCTCGGCAGCGTCCTGCGGCAATCGGCCGTTGCTGCGAACCATGAAGCTCGACAGCCCTCAGTTCCGCGCGCTGTTCACGCCCGAGGTGAAAGAGCTCGTCGATATTTTCAAGCGACACGGTCACGAGCTCCGCATCGCCGGCGGTGCGGTTCGGGACCTGCTGATGCACAAACAGCCGCACGACCTGGACTTCGCGACGACCGCGACGCCAACTGAGATGAAGGAGATGTTCGAGAACGAGGGAGTGCGCATGATCAACAGCAAGGGCGAGAAGCACGGCACCATCACTGCGCGCATCAACGACAAGACCAACTTCGAAGTGACCACTTTGCGCGTGGATGTGGTGACGGACGGTCGGCACGCCGAGGTAGAGTTCACCACGGATTGGCAGACAGACGCGAACCGGCGCGACCTGACGGTTAACGCGTTGTTCCTGGGCCTGGACGGGACAGTGTACGACTACTTCCACGGCGTCGAAGACTTGGAGAAGCGGAGGGTCGTCTTCGTCGGCGACCCGGTGCAGCGAATCCAAGAGGACTACCTCCGGATACTGCGTTATTTCCGTTTCTACGGACGCATAGCTGTCGAACCGGACAACCACGAGCCGGAGATACTCACCGCGATCCGAGAGAACGTGGGTGGCCTCGCACGCATCTCGGGCGAGCGCATATGGACGGAGCTGAAGAAGATTCTCGTCGGAAACTTCAACAAGGAGCTGGTGTGCCGGATCGTCGACGTCGGTGCGGCGCCGTTCCTGGGCCTGCCCGACTCACCGGACCTGGACGAATTCAGCAAAGTGTGCGACGCGTCGAAGCAGCTCGCGCCGCAGCCGACCACCCTTCTAGCAGCGTTGTTGCAGAACGACGCGGAAGTGACGAAAATGCACGCCAGGCTAAAGCTGTCCGCGTACGAGCGCGACTTGGCGCTCTTTGTTGTGCAACACAGGGAAGACCACAAGTCGTTCGAAGACAAATTGAAGCCGTACCAGGCGCTTCTGTTTACAACCAAAGGCAAAATAGGTGACGTCCAGGAGTGGATCTGTGAAGTGCTCAAGTACCGCGCTGAAGCAGAGTTGCTTGATCGTTTCAGGTGCTGGGATGTCCCCAAGTTTCCAGTGAATGGCAACATGCTTCTTGAACGAGGTTTGAGAAGTGGACCCCGGTTTGCAACAGTCCTCAGCAAGCTGAAAGAGATTTGGTTCGAGAGTGACTTTACCATGACCTCTGAAGAACTCCTCAAGAGCCTTCCAGACATTCTGGCTGAAGTCAAAACAAGCAAACCGAAGAAAGCTTGACGTCATAGCGTTTTGTAGGCAAGGTCATCACAAAACACAGCAAGAGAGATGTTTGAGAGACACTAGCTTTATTTGATGCCAGTTCACGCTCACCGGACACTCATTTGAAAGCAGCCATGTGTACAGAGGGGTGCCAACATGCATCACGGCTTGCCGTTCTGGCGATTTTTGCTCCCCGAGAGACGCAGCTCACCTCCGAGTACCACGGACAATTCACTTCAATAAACTCTGTACGCACTCCCACAAGCCGTATCTCCTTCAGTGGCTGCTCTAATCTGTACACTTCACAAGCTGCGCCTCCATCTCCTCGCAGCTGCAGTCACCGCCATGTGTTTGAGTGTTTGAACATTCGCGAACGTGGCAATAAATAAGCAAGCATCATCTTTAAAACACTGCAACAACTCTCTTTCTCATAAAGATAGGCACGCTATGCATTGTACTTCAAGATGGGGGAGAGCGGTTCGCAAGCACGCACGTGCACACACACACCACACCTCGAGATAATGACAATCACAAAACGGAGACGATTAGTTCAGCATGCCCGCACTTTGGGAAAAGAGGTGCGCAGCGGAGAATACTGCGTGGGATGCACAAACACACGCACACAAGGTGGTGTAGGAACAAGGCATAGTTTATGAATGTTTATTGTGCATCTGACTTATCTCTCTCTCTGTGGTGTTATAAATCTCTTCAAAATCTAGTTTATCTTACTCTAGTAAGCAGTCTCCTGCCTTTGGCGCAGCAAGGAGATTGGGTGGAGAAGGGGGGGGGGGGGGGGGTACAACACAAGCGGAGGACATCTTGCTAGCTACAGATGATGCAATGGAAAGCCCTGTGATGTATGACTTCAAGGCAAAACAAAAAAAAGCTGACAAGTTATACAAAAGCACTTTTTCCATTTCATTAAGGAAGCTTTCTCAACAAACTCTTTACAAAAGAAATGCAAACATGAAAAATCAACCCAAAACTCAACGCCTTTCTGCTCTTGTTGTTCCTGTGCAAAAAGAAAAAAAAAGTAGGCAAGGAAGACACACCACAGGATTACATTTCTGACTGATGAGACTGCTCCAAAAGTTGCCTAGCACCTGGCCGGTGACAAAGCAAAAAAATCACAGCAAGAAGAGTTCTGAAGAAAGCGCATGTGCACGCAAGTGTGTGCAAGATAATTTTTTTTTTTTTGGTGGCTGCCTTTTTCTACTCAAAGAAGGTTGTCGCCCCAATTTCCGGTGGTTTGGAAGAGCTACAAGGTGGCCAAGACTCGAGGGGAGGGGGAAGAGAAATGCGTTGGGTGCATTCCATTCTAAACAACCGGGAAGAAGGAAGGGGGCACTCTCAAACCACGGCGTCCAAGGAAGGTAAAGAAGATGCCAAAGGGTGGGGGGAGAGGGAAGGCGAGGCGCGTTGGGCTTCTCTTTCCGCCTTCAGTTCAGGAGGATGTCGATGTCGCTCCAGTCCGAGTCCGACTCCTCAGTCTCCGACAGGATCTCGAACACATCCTCCAGGTTGAAAGGTGCAAACATGTGACTGTCGGCAACATCCAGAAAATCCCACAGGTACAGGCGCTGCAATTTGTAGGAAAGACGCAATAACATGTTACAAACCACACAGTAGACAGGAAAACCTTAAACATGCCTGCCACAGGAGCACGGTCTCCCCGAACAATTATTAGAGTGAGCCTTGTAAAACTCTGCTACACACCGGCAAGTTAATGCAACAGAGAAAAAAATATGTTGATGCGCAGCACTGACTCACTCAAGCAAGAATGTACAGTTATTATTCATGGTGGCCAGTGCTATGGGGTTTTGAATGTGAATTGACAAGAATATGCCTAACACCCCTGTTTAGTACCTTGTTCTCCCATAAGTTTCCACGGCAGTCCGAGATCGCCTCTACGGCCAGATATATGATAAAGCAATTAAAAAGAACCTATCTAAAGAAACAGTGGTGACCGTCTACACTTTGTCAAATCCAGACAAAACAAAATTTTCTAGAAAAGTCAACACTGCCATCTAGTTCCAGTTAGTGCTAGAACACCACTATTACAGCGCATATCATTAACACCTCTTTTTGGGCTAGTTGGTGCATGCTTGAATTAGAGAAAACCTAGCGCCAAAACCATGCAAACCACAAGAACGAACGACGACGAGGCACAGGCACTATACTCACAACTGAATTTTTATTGAAGCCAGGATGGCGCTTATACAGGGTGAAGCTTCAAGGGGAGAGAAAGGTGACAAGGAGGAGAAGGCGAACAAAGGCAACATCGCTTCGCAGAAACGGGCAGGGAGCCAAAAATCACACAAGAACTCCTTTATCTCTTTTTGCCTCAGTTATGTAATTTTTTCTTTTTCTTGGTGATTTTTGGCTCCCTGCCCGTTTCTGCGAAGCGATGTTGCCTTTGTTCGCCTTCTCCTTGTCACCTTTCTCTCCCCTTGAAGCTTCACCCTATATAAACACCATCCTGGCTTTAATAAAAATTCAGTTGTGACTATAGCACCTGTGCCTAGTCGTCGTTCGTCCTTGTGGTTTGCATGGTTTTGGCACTAGGTTTTCTCTAATTCAAGCACATACCAGCTGGCAATGAGTAGCTCTCAATCCAGACGGTGCTACCGCATAGTCACAAAAGAGCAGAGTCTGCTGCAGACAAATGCCAGCATTTCTGCAATGTGACAACCTCCACCGAAAATGGGCGACTCTACTCCTTAAGTCATCTTATGCACTTTCACTGGTCAGCCCGTACCTGTACAATTCCCAAAGTTGCAGGTCTGACTTGCGCAACATATCGACCGGTGCATGAGTGAATACGAGACACCATCAAGCAAACCATTTTTACAGGTGCATGCTCCACCAGCTCAAAACTGCACATACCTCCATGATCTCAAGCTCGCCATTGTGGTTCTGCCTACGGCGCGGCCGCGGGGGTGGCATGACGGCCTTGCTTCCATCCGGATATGTGTGCTTGTAAAAGCAAGCACCCGCAAATGGGCATTCTCCCCGACCCTCCTGGAAGTAGCGGCATGGCTTCTCACTGCATGGGGGCGGAAGAGCAAAATGAGAGACTGCGTCAAGACAACTGTCCTTGAAACAATTCTTCTCATCCAATGTAGCCAACATTCATCACTAACAAATCAGAATACTGCACAACTAACGCAGTACAGTAAAACCATTGTTAAGGCATACTTGCTTAGGCGGCAGCGCACAGTCGCGCCACACTTGGGACGTAGTTCTACGAAAATTTCTGACTGCTTTCGTTAAACCTCATGCCTCGGTGCCCAATTATGGTAAAGTGGATTACAGCAGAAGCCTCAGAAAGCACATATCTATCCTCATGTATGAGGCTGAAGCAGTATCTCGTAAAGCAGCCATGATCTACATTGTGCATCACAAGAAAGCTTCTCCTGTTAAAGGTGCACTAAAGAAGTATCTGAACTCTTCTTTTTACTGCACGAGCTCTATCTACAGGTTCCGAGCAATCTTAGAAACTCCGAATTACCGTCCTGTGCAGCCAATTTCCCCAATTTAAATCGGACCAAACGTCTCGGCTCCCACCATTTTTCTTTTTTTAACTCAAAGCTGAATGCAGGAGGAGTCGACCAACGCATGCAGTGCCTTTCAGTCAGTCCCCGGCATGCCGCTCTGCCATCGGTGTAGAGATACATAAATTAAATAGTCCACGCGTACTTTTATTTCCGCGGGCCTGATTTGCAGATATGTCGTCTGCGACTGAAAATGTTTATTCGTGGAAACCTAACAAACAATATAAGCAAAAGCGAAGCTGCCACGGGACTGGATTGAAAGGCACTACACGCGTTGGCTGACTCCTTCTACCTTCAGCATTGAGTTCAAAAAAAGGCGTTCGAGAAGGAGTTCAAGAAAAGGCAATGATCACTTCAGCTGCTACACTTATATCAGGGTCCCATGAGACAAAATGGGCATACCATGAGACATCCTGGCAGCGTCAGCCTTTGTTGTTTCACATTAAACAGCCGAAAACAGGCGAAAGACTCCGGCACAAAGTCATTTCTCTGAGGAACACCGCACATGACAGGCTTTTGGAACTGACATACCAGTAAGTGAACCCTGAACCTAAACCTTTTTTGCACGCCAACAAGCAAGCAAACCATGCTCCACGCTGTCAAGGAAAATAAATCTGCAGACATTAATCGTAGGAAACTTTTTCAGTGCGAAAGCACTTCTAGCAGCACACTGGGTGAATGCCGCGGGTCACGTGGCAGAAACGTGGCACTGGAGCAATAGGCCGCAGGCGTTCACTGGTGATGGCATTGACAACAATGTAGACTCCACTGATTTTAAGGAAAGGAGAGGCATATAACTGGCTCCCTGGTTCAGTGGATAACTCAATCCCGCTTTGAGGTACGTGGTAGTGGTGACAGAGAAATGCGCTGCATGCGCTGGCATTAACGCTGTGGCAGAAACATGGCGCTGGAGTAATTGGCTGCTGGTGTTCACTGGGTTAACTCGCGTTTGCGTTGAAAACGCACAATCCGTTCATTTTTGAGGAAAGGAAAGGTGCATAAGTGGTGCCCACGGGTCAATGCACACCTCAGTCCGGCTTTGAGGTATGTGGTGGTGGTGTCAACCTACAAAAAATTGTGCTTTCGCACAATATTTCATACCCACCAATGCTCAACCACCAGTCATTTTTTTTTACAGTATGTGCACACTATTTGAGGCAGTAGCCTATGCACTTTACTGTAGTTGCCCCCATTTAATATTCTGCGATTGCTTCGTATTTATTATTATTACCGTATTTACACGATTTTAAGTTGACTCGAATATAAGCGACGGCACACGCGACGAGCGGCTCCCTTCTAGCTGCGGCGGCGAGCAGGCTGACGTCACGTGTCATCATAGCAACAGAGAGCTGACGTCACACTACCTGCCAAGCGCAACGCCGGCTCTGGGGGGAGTACGGCATGCGCGACGGGCGGTTAGACCTGGCGTAGTATTGCTTTCGCAATAAAAAACTACAGAAAAAGCGGTAGTCTTGTGAGACGGCTCTATCGTGCAAACACCTGTAGTCCCATGACGAGCACCGAGTTTCGGCACGCTGCAAGACATTGCAAACGTAAGCGAGATGAGAACGCACATTGACGTAGGAATGGCGAGACTACTTCTAAAAAGGAAAAAAAAAATGGCCAGCGACGCGTCAGTCAGTGTCTGAAAGCGGCACGGTGCTGAGATTAGACTACTGGCGAATGCGCGGGCCGACAGTTGCCATTGCCACGGGCGAGTGGCGAAGCTCAGAAACCAAAACTATGCGGCCAGGTTATTTTTTTGACCTAGTGACAGGGGCCCTCCGAACGTTGTCACGCCTGCCGTTACGCCCCCTTAAGAGGTGCATGGGTTACAGTGCACCATGCAATAGGCGGGATTTTTACAGGATCGCTTGCCCTGTTGTGAGACCTCGACTCGCTCCTTCGGGAGCCTCACGCGAAATTCCGAAAGTAGGCTTTCCCGCATAGCGTAGTTGACCAAAACAAAATGGCGGTGGTCACACTCAGAGAGTTGAGATGACAGAACGAATGCCATGGGTGTGGGCATTAATTAGGTAACATATTACAGAAGGATAAAAAAAATAAACGCGCTTTTGCGTTGCAATTGTTAGAAGTGGGTCGTCCCCATTTTGTTCGCAGCACGTGTGGTATGTGGGAAAGCCCACTTGCGGAATTGTGCACAAGGTCAAGCCTAGCGGCATCGGAATGCGATCGGTCCACGCAATAAACGATGGAGAAGAAAGAGAAAAGTGCCTTTATATTGTTTTCCTGGAGCTTTAAACTCTATACTCAGATTATCTGCCCAGATATTACGCTTTTGCCACAATCAAATTTACGAAAGTCGGCACGGTATAAGACCGCTGCTGAGTATTCGGGAATTTTCAAATAGTCAGAAATTCACGAATATCATTTCTCGAATAAGAATATGAACCGAATATGAAACATATTCGATTCGTATTCGAAATTTCGAATATTCGCACAGCCCTAGTTTTAAGGAAAGGAAAAGTTTTTGAGGAAAGGAAAGGACACAGTAGCTCAGACCTCCATGGACACCTCACGCAACTGAAGGTACATATGTCATTGGTTTGAACCCCTCTCGCAAGTCTCAGAAAGCATGCAATTGAAGGTGCATATGTCACTGATCCGATCGCAAGTTAGCCTCCAACTCAACTAAAACATGCAAGCTATATGCAAAGAGAAGGCCATATGAAACACGCCAAACAAGCTACAGACGGCAGTAGTAAGGCTTTCGCTCTCAAAAAAAGAAGGGCGTGCCCCACAGGCATATTCCAGAAAGAAAATGTATTAGTCACTAGACTACTCGTCCACACGTGCACCAATATCCTCACTAATGCAGTCCCACAGGATGTCATTCTAATGCCGAAGTCCCGCGATCTCCTGCTTCACAAACAACTGCACCATGCCATAGGCTGGAACAGCTGAAAATTTTGCCTCACTGCAGCCACCACTCCTGTATAACCCATTCCGAGACGTCGAACTTGCGGCCTGGTGCTCAGTTGTTCGTTTCTTCCGACAGCCATCTTGAACATAGCCGTGAACAAGCGCCAAGTGCTTACCGGCCCCAGAGCACAAATGACGACTGGCGAAGCTTTACATTAAAACTGGCAAAAAGTGACAGGCAGTTAAGTCAAATGCATCAAACAGAGTAAAAGAGAAACTGTGTGCAGTGTCGGCTCTTCCATTAGTTACCGACACTCTCCGGAAGCACTGCAGTTCTGAGTGGTGGTGCTGCTGCGATTGAAACAGCGGCCCTTCCGTCAACTGTTGATACTCCCATGAGCGCCAAGTGTGCAGTTAAAAGTAAAAAAAAAAAATCCTTCCAAACAAGTGTGCAGAATAGCCGTATGCTACTGGGTAGAGCTGCACAGCAAACATAAAACTGCTACCATGCTGTAACGTTTCCGATATCTCATATGGCTCACCTTTATTTATGGTGTCATGCTTTGGTTTCTATTGTAAATGCCACCACTTTCGATTTTCAAATTTAAAAAATATAGGCCGGCTTGCAATCGTGTAAATATGGTAGCATCTCTGTCTGCTCTTTGCCGCAGCCAACTCAAAGTTAAGCACAGTTTTCAAGAAAACAAAACCTGCTTGCAAGTCACACTGCTCTGCCATTCTGCAGTCTTGTCATTACCATTTTAGACAAATTGTTCTAACAGAATTCACTGCTAATATAATGTCGGAAAAGAAAAACTTGGTCGCAAAAAAAAAAAAAGTTTCCCTGCACTCTAAACCAGCTACAGTCGATCTTATAGACATGCTACCACATGGCTAAGCTTACGATGTGCACAATAGGAAAATGAGGCACTGCAGTAATTATATAGTAACACAAGCCGCAGTTTAACAAAAGAAGAGAACATACAAGAGAACTGTTGCATGGTAATGGTCCGAATCTCTTTTCCTTGTATATATTAGAGGAATACCGTCATTAGACGGGGAATTTGCATATGCCATAAACTTATTATACAAAGAGCACAAAAAAAAATGCTTTTCAAAGTTCTTTAAATCATTGTCGGCCCACCTCTCCAGACACGTACTACAGTTCCTGATGTCTGGAATAATCTCCGCAAATAAAAAAAAAATCTCCCCAGCTACGTATCTGTGCCAGCACACCTGACTACAGTTTATTGTCAAGAAATTAGTCATTCATATCCAGGCAGATACTGCAGTTCCTGATGTTTGGAATAGTCTCCCCAAATAAAAAATTAATTTAAAAAAAAGAATAATCTCCCCAGCTGTGTATATGTGCCAGCACACCTAACTTCAATTTACTGTCAAGAAATTCGACGTTAATATCTCCTTCAGGTGCTGTGTGTAACCTCATATGTGGACGCAACATAAGCCTGCATGCATTTTCGTATATAAGGCAAATTTCCACTTTTGAATGCTGTGCTCTTACCATTTTGACCCTCCCTGTAAAGTTTGTTATGTCACCTATTGCAGCTACGGCGAAATGTATTTGTAAAAAATAAGAAAAGAAGGGAATCCTGGTGTGTTTGGCAGCACGAGTGAGCCGCTTTTATTTTTGCAATGCTCACGGTCGTGAATTTTGCAATTTACTGTTCGCAATATGTCAGTAGATTACGGCACATCAAATTTCATTGTCATAGTTGAATAAAAAGTACTGCAGTGGACATTCAGAGTGCTGTGTCCGCAAATGTGGACATGGAGCCTTAATGCGGAAAATATCAAAGCGGTGTTTTCTGCCCACTATGTGCCATTTTTCCGGGCAAGTGCGGTACGAAATGGGCTTATTGCTCATAGGGGTTGAAAACTATGCTTCTACAAGGAGATAGTTGGACAACTCAAGCGCTGAAGCATTGTTCATGAAAATAGCCGACGAAGTGCCGCCAAAGCGCGACCGACCGAGCAGTGAAGACCCACAGACGGTCGCAAAGAACCGATGCTACACTGAGCCGCTGCAGACAAACACAGCGTGCTATGATCAGTGCTTAAAGCCAAGAGGATCCTAAACCCCCCACCAGTATTGAAAAGGGATCCTAGAACCCCACATAGACTGCATAAATCTAAGACTGCATAAATTCGAAGCAAGAAACCATTTTTATGCTTCTTTTCAGTGGTAGTCTCAACATTTCTTTTCTATCATTTTGAAAATTTCGCTGTAGTATTTAGCAACAATCAGTAACATTCTGCATAAAACTGAGACAGAGAAAAATACAAAATGGCAGAACTACACAATGGGGGATGGAAAGGGTAACCTGCACCCTTACACCACGAGTCAGTTCAGAGCTAGCCACTGAGCTCCAAGGCTACAAAACAACAATCAGCACGCTGGTGGAGCATGGGGATAGTTTGTTTCAGGTCTCCAACGTTAATTGAGCAAACAACGACCTTTAAAAATGATTTCCCCTCTTTGCAGAAACCATGTGTAAAACAGGCCGCAAGCTGCTTTCTCTCCCTCCCTCTCCACCTGTGCTCAGATCAGTCAAGACCCCTTGATGGAGCCAGACTTTAAGCACTGCCTATGATGGAAGCAACCACTGGCGCAAACTTCTGAACACGTTAATTGCACAGCGGTGCCAAAGTGAAGGCTGCACATCTAAAAGCCGTGTTCGGTGCTGGAAATGCCAAATTTTCCTCTGCCTGTTGTCACAGAATGCCTCTTTTTATCTGTTTCATAGGTCGTGAGCTGGAGAACAATTCATTTGGTTTAGGTTTGGTTTATGGGTGTTTAACGTCCCAAAGCAACTCGGGCTATGAGGGACGCAGTAGTGAAGGGCTCCGGAAATTTCGACCACCTGGTGTTCTTTAACGTGCACTGACATCGCACAGTACACGGGCCTCTAGAATTCCGCCTCCATAGAAATTCGACCGCCGCGACCGGGATCGAACCCGCGTCTTTCGGGCCAGCAGCCGAGCGCCATAACCACTGAGCCACCGCGGCGGCTAGAGAATAATTCTCTGAAGCGTATATTCTCACAGCTTAACATTTATTCGTGTCTAACAATGAGTTAGAAAAGGCAAGCAAATGTTGCAGTGTTTACGTTCATGTAGCAGCTCTGAGGCACTAGTCCACATATGTGCACGAGAATAAAATATGCTCAAATAAGAGCACTTTTACATAATTTTTTGTATATCACTTCTATTTGGTCTACTGATTGTGATTTATACAAAAAAAATTTTTCCTTTCGACAGATTTAATCGGCGCTTGAAGGGGAGGTTATTCTGCGCTATAGATGTGGAAATGTGCAGAAGTGGAGGGCGATTTCTCTTCTCTATGTTGTTTTTAACACTCAAATTTCGAAGAAAATATTTGCCTCCTCTTTCATAATAAAATACAGAAACTCCTACGCCTTTGGTTCTCTTCTATTATTAGGCAACGCCGCCTCTCTCAAATGTTCGCACAAAGGCACTAAACCAAGCGCACAGCACCCGCCACTACAGAATAGCCCCTAGCACCAGCAGAGAGTGCGACTCGCCTAGAGAAGCCCCCATCGTGTTCGCTGCCAGTGTGCAAACGTAAGGATGCGTGTGCTGCCACAGCCAGATTCCAGCCATGGCTTTGCAAAGGATTCTCATTGGGCTTATCGCAAATCGTGTCCTAACTATATTTAGCATTGGCCCTACAACGTTCGCAGAAGATTATGCCCTTTCACTGGCACAAGGCCTGCAGAATTGTTTTTCAGCCACATGGTTGCACGTTTTACAAGACCCGTTTTGTCACAGTCCCATGTCATGGTTAGCAGTACCACACTGAAATAATGAAAGCCTGATTAACAAATTCAGCGCATAGCTTTTAGCCAGCCTCATTGCCTCGTCGGACTGGTGCGAAGCAAAGCCATCAAAAGCACAATGCTCCATCACGAGTTTGCAAACAGCACGTTCTACACATCAAAAAGTTGCCAACCATGCTGCCTCATGCCCCTGTGCAACGCGAATGCGACATCAACTTGACTTCAATGCCTATGTTGATGAGAGCTGTAGGGCCTTGAAATGGTTTTGTGATGAACAGCAAGCCAACAAACAGATACAGTGTAACCTAGCTTACTAAAAGTTAACAACCTTTTATGACAACACAAAGACCCATGACATACTGAGGTGTCAAAACTGCGTGCCCACACCAAGAGCACACTCAGCGCCAAATAGAGCAGACAGCCCAAAGGAAACTAATAAGCTCCTACAAAGTTGCCACAGCCCACACTGAGATCTCATGCCAATGTAAGAGTAGCAAAGGTGCTTAGGTCAAAGTACAGCAATTCAAAAGTGGTCCCTTGCATTATTTTGCCAGAAATTCATCAGATCTGCTGGTTATACTGGTTGCACGCTGTATTGTTGCACCACGGCATCCAGTATCAACAGTATCACCGGTACAACAAGCAGGTAGCATTAGCTCACCTCATTGCAGATTTGTAGTCGGCTATTAACTTGTCCTTTTCGGCACCCATGTCCACCCAAAAGCTGCTGGGCGTCACAAAATCCGATGGGGTTCGACACTCTGGACAGGCTCTGACAAAAAAAAAAAGAAGAAAAATTATGGACATTTCAAGGAAAGGTGCACTTACTCATTAACCCCCATTAAAATTGGGTGTCACTGACAGAGCTTAATTGCATGAAAAAGATTTTCCAAGGATTTAAAAGAACAAAAAAACTGGCTTAGTACACAGAAGTTTCAAACCAAGGTCTGATTGTGCCAAGTTTCAAAGCACACTCAAAGCAAGTTTTCTCATATGTACCGACCCACAGTTTGAAACAGGATGATGGGTATGAGAGCTGCAAATCGTACTAGGTTTAAGATAAGACATGCATAGGAGCACAAATTGCCTACTTTAAAAACGGCAGCCTTCATCTCAATGCCAAGCTGTGGCTTTCAGGGACAAACTCATCTGCAACAGTGACTATGCGAGAACTAAGCGTAGAAAGCTGGGCTAGTTGGTGGTTTGTACACAGTCATCTTTCCG
This sequence comes from Amblyomma americanum, assembly GCA_030143305.2. Taxonomy (NCBI): domain Eukaryota; kingdom Metazoa; phylum Arthropoda; class Arachnida; order Ixodida; family Ixodidae; genus Amblyomma; species Amblyomma americanum. Next base: position 213,003 of record JARKHS020012014.1, read on the forward strand.
TGCACATAAACACACAGACAGAGGGAGAGTAGACACCACGGACGCTGTGAAAGAATGAACAGGAGTTGTCGGCAATGTAAAGATTCGTTCTTGATCGTTGATTATCTTTCTGTTCGTGAAATGTATTTGTACGCTAGGGGTAACCAGCGCTGCCTGTTGTATATAAATGGCTACTTTCTGCAGATGTGGGGATCTGCCCTGCAGTCCCCTGTGTAGACTTTCCCGCGATGCACCGTGCAGCAGCAGCCTCGCCTCGACGAGGAGCACATTCCCTTGTTAGTTACCTTAACTAACAAGAGAGGGCGCCAACGTCGCAGCGTGAGAGCCTGCTCGCACGCGGGAGAGGGCAGAAGGCTGTTCGGCTGGGATCGTCAGCGCGAGCAGACGTGTCGCTCGCGGTTCCGCTCTTCGCCAGCGGGGCAAGGAATCGGCGGGAAGACTGGCTCCCGTATCTCGTCCCGTCCGGCCTCGGAGTATATCCCTTGCCCTCGCACGGGCGAACATTCACTCGGAACCTTGCTGGTGAGTCGGACGACCTTGATTCATTAGCGTACCTTGTTGCTAGCTGGCGTTATTGTTGCTGTAGCAATAAATGCTTGTTTGTGTCAGCCAATGTCGTCCATTTCCTCAGAGCAAGGCCCGCCATGGTTGGCGTGCGCTCGGTAGCGTAAGTGATCACGGGGTGGGGTCTGGCGGTTTTGAACTCTGTCAGCTGCAATTAAATGGGAGAACGTATTTATCTCTCCCCAATAAACCCCACACAGAATAAAATCTAGTTGAAGCCAGAGTCCACAGTGTCTACTCTTCCTCTGTCCATGTGTTTTGTGTGTGCTGGAAAGACAAGTCATTGTGTTACTGTGTTACTACACGAGAAACGAGACGGAACAAGGGGGCAGGAGGGGGATGACCCATTCTCTTTTCCGCATTGTCGCCCCGAAGTGTCGCCTGCTCACCGAACGGTCTTGCTGTCGAACTGCTTGGAACCACGCCACTTGCGGATGCAGTTGAGGCAGAACACATGGCTGCATTTCTCAAGGATCCCAAAACGGCGCTCTGAGGCCGGCTCCTTGTCCATCACGATGTCCATGCAGATGCCACAACTCTTGCCCGCGCTCCGCTGCACCGCAAACGACAGCTCCATGTCCTGCTCGTGCCGCTGCACACACTCCTGCACGGCCGAAAGGATCAAGGAAGAGGACAGGCAGAAAGATTATAAGGTATGCAAGGATGTGACGTCCCAAAGCTATGAGAGACAGAAAAAAACTGTGCTGCATGAGACACCACAGTGGAGGGCTTGGGGTTAATTTCAACCACCTTAAGCACTTAGATGGGCACCAAAATCACACAACACAGTTATTCAGCCGCTGTGGCTAGGATGCAATCAGGCATCCTCAGCCTCAGCAGTGAACACCATAGCCACTAAGCCATGTCGTCAGGATATAATGCTTGTTGCAGTGTTTTGTTTCCCAGGCTGCCCTTTTTTTTTTGGCACAATAGAGCTGTACACTTTGAAGTTCCATATTTTTCAAAGATGATTTTTCACAGACTTTATTAGCCAGCGCATTGCTGCAGCGCTCCGCATCTGAGAGTGCACAGAGCCATCGCTTGAGCCCCTTGAGTTTCGAGCTGCGTCGTTTACTCGATAGACTACCGACTCGACAAGCCATCAGAGCCACCCGCATGACAGGAGCATTAGTCTCCTTAAATCTCGCTTGCTTCTACAGTGCAATCCACTTATGTCGATACCAGATATAATGATATATCCCTTATAACGATCAAATTCTTTAGATTAATCAATTCTCCCATTGCCCCTATATAAAAATAAACCATATATAATGATACAATTATCGGCGAAATAACGGATACAACGATAGGATTCTGGCCACCCAGATAGTGTTTACCACAAAAATTTATCTGAAAATAAAACACTTTGAAGTGAATGAGGTAACAACTCCACGAACGGATCAGTGTGGCGAAATCGGTGCGGGAGCGTTGCCTACGGCCTTGGGAACCAAAAGCTATTGTTGTCGCAATCGCTGGAGGGAGGAGCTTGCTTGGCGGCTACCGCGCAACGCGGCCTGACACAAACATAGTTTCCGCCCGGGATGGATGAGATTTTTTTTTTAAAGTGTTCGCTTTTCTTGCGCATTCGCACTGTCCTCAACGCAGTCCTTGGCAGCGCACCAAGATGCTCTACGCCGATAACATCCCGGCCTGTTTGTCTTCTGACAGGAGCTCAGGATGGGGGTGGCTAGCTTGGCGAATTTGGCAGAGCGCCAAGACGCTGTGAGCCCTTGACAGAAGCACTCGTGGCAGTGGCTTCATGCATGGGGCAATGCCTACTTGCATGGAGGAATACATGGGCGAGCTCTTTTTGCTTTTTTTACTGGTCCAGATATAACGATAATTAGTTATGATCAGATTTTCAGGTTTTGCGAATATCATAAATAGACTGCTCTATATCGTTTTTTTTTTTTGCAAGCAAAAAGCTTACGTCATTAAGTGGCATCATACCGAGAATATAGGAACCTGGTTCAAAGCGGACACCAGCCAATCAAAAAAGTAGTGCCCAAACTGGTCGCCACCTCATATCTGCTGCCAAAGATTTCCGCTACATTAAGATACCACTGGCACGAAACAAGCATTTCAGAAACAGATTAAGATTATAAATACCCCGATTTCAGTGATCTGCTTGGCCATTGCAGCATGCTTGATCTGTACCACAGGACCCCTTACAGGAGTGTCGACCCATGATCACTGAAGCCTGAAACCAAAACGCTGCGCCCAAGAGCAGGCAGTGCTTCATCACCTCCTGCTCAAACTCCGCCTGCTCATAGGGGCAACCACAGAGGAGACCAACGCTGACGTCTGGCAGTGAGGTTTTTGCTTTTTGTGTATTTGCATCCGCTTGTAGAACAGAGTTGAGGCATCAGCTCTGAAGTCGAAACAAGCTTTCCACCAAGTCCAATATAGCACCGCTCACTCGCGGCATGGCAAAGATATTGGGGTTCGAAAAATGGCAATTATTAGACCATTTCCAGATATACAGCATGACCGCAGTGAAAAATTTTTTTGTCGAGCCATTCCCAGGAGATTTCAGCCAAGAAACTAAGGGAAAGAACAGAAAATGAATCATACTGGCAGGTGCTTTCACTTTTGGAAAACTATTTTTGGCCACTTTCAGCGATTTGAAATATGCGTACCCTCTTCAAAGGACATTAAAGGGAAATATAAAACTAGTAAGCAAGATGGATTATCCTTCACGAACAGTACTCATGTTTTTTCTGTGCGGAAAGCTGGCTGCAATTGCTGAGAAAATCGTAAATGAAAGTCATGAAAGCCTTCCAAATTCAAACTGCCCGCAAAAAATGAGTACACTAACATTAATGATGCATCTGCAACAGAGCTTTCCAACCAATCAGAGGTGCCACATCCAAAGATCTCAAACACTGCCAGAAACCGGAACAAGCTAGCCAAAGTGCAAGCCGGCTCAGGCAGCCTGCACCTTGACATTTACTTCATCACATGCAACTGCATCTCGCTGTGACACAAGCGTACGGCAGAAACAGAAGGGCACCCGTAGACTGCAAAACAAACTGCTGATCGCTCTCACACATGTACACATCAGCGATGACAACGCGAGCGTGTGGCCTTCAGTCTGTCGTATGCCGTCTTGAAATGAACACCTAAGCTTCCAGGAATCCTCAGAAGCATGCAAACAGCAGTCTTGCTGCAACATATTTCATTAAACACCACATCCGAGTGAAACGCTGCACACGCATCGCTCATCAAATGGCGTGCTGTACGGTCGACTATAGCCCATTTGTTAACTAGGCAAGTATGGTCGCAGATAATCCTTGTGATCGACTCGGCTGTAGTCGTTGCGATTTCTACGTTCGTGAATAGCTTCCAGAGAGTTGTAAGCAGAAAAGAATCACGGTACGTTCCGCCCAACTGTAGCCTGCCACCTGTGGGCTACAGCTGTCAACAGGGAATGCACGCATAATCTTGACAAACCTGCACCAGCTGGGTAAACGTTCCTCTCGTGGAAGCGCATGTACTGTTCATACCAGTTGCAGATCGCACCTGTATGCTACAAATTCGCCATAGAGTGAGCGAGCACTCTGATGAAAAGCGCAAAAATCCAGCCTTGCGCACCGGCGCCTCATGTACTGCGTGCATCATGACCTGCGCAAGAAAACTTTCTTCTTTAATGAGCCAAATGAGGGGTGATGATACACGCATGTCATTCTTCTCTGCTATTTTTCAGCATACCGGAAAGCATATCTGCCTTTCCAGAAAACATGGAAGATCATGCACTTGCATTCACGTGCCTGCAGATATATCTGCCTGTGAGAGCGCAACTAAAAAAAAAAAAACACGCGTTTTGCAATTCCAGAACATCTGCAGCCTGCACAAAGTAGCCAATTAGACAGCTGAAATGAGAACAAAACTGCTTCGCCGGCCGCCTGGCAAGCCCAACAGAGCATGAATGTGCGAATGCTTACGGTTCTGAACTTGCTGCAAAACGGTGAAACGCAGCTCGAGTGCACACAATGCGAGAAGAAAGATTCAGAGCTCTTGTTTGCATCTAGCCTTCCCCTCCATTGCCTGTTTTGCGCAGTATTAGCCAAATACTCTTTGCATTCTTGGCTGAGCTCGCCGTACTACTTTGCTCATTTTTCAACCATAACCGGCCACTGACGGCGGAACTGCATTCGAGAAAGTGCATAAATACAGCACCAGAGGCAGTTGTAAAAGTCCTCATCATGACACCATGTGTACTTCACTTTTACACAATTTTATGGCTGATTAAAGCTCTGTTTTTGGTAAAAATGACATACTTGCGACTGCGAGATGCCAGCCCGTCAGTCTAGCCTTGCTTAGCATTCCCCTTCAGTGTCCCCTCGACTTGTTGCGCAGTTTTCCCAGTGCACAGCACAAGTCAAACAGCAACAACGCACGTCGCACACTCGGACCCACCTCCCTGTGTTGCATGCGCTGGTCTTCATTGAACGGGTGCAGACAGGGCTTCTGGCAGAGGTCGCAAAGCTGTCCGTGCACGTAGGAGCAACGCTCGCCAACGGGGCAGCCACCATTGGCCAGCTCGTACGGACAGAGTGGCAGCGAGGCGTCCTTGCTCGGCGGAGCCTTCTCACTGCCGCCCTCGGGCCTCAACATTGACGCGTACGACTTCTGCGCTCGCGGTGCTCCACCTGGATCAACAAGACGGAGGGTGAGCGCAATCTAGATTTCTAGCCATGGGGAAGGAGCGCAGCGAGTCTTGGCTTACATCCTTTTCTGCCTGACAAGCATGCAAAAAAAAATTACAGTCGATTTAGCTTATTAGGCCAAATGCGAAGTATATGCACTAGAACGTCACGTTTCATTTCACTTTCGGTTCAAGGCTATGGTCTCAATGTCGGGCTTCATGCAAAGCTCAGTGATTGGGGACCTTAGTGGTAGTGTACTATGAAGTTTTGGGACCACTAAATGCACCTTTAAGATGGCACTGCGGTAACAGTGTGTTCTGGATCCACTGCACACGGATGAAAGTTGGTGAAGACGACGACAAGATGCAATGCACAGCACAAGAGAGTGGTAGTTAAACATGACGGGGGATAGGTTGCAGTGATAGCATAGTGCTCTCGTGCAATGGCCTGCAAATCTGATTTGTTTACGCTGCCGCGGGTTCGAAGCTCTGGTGTGGCATAGTCGCGGCCATACTTTTTCTTTTTCTGTACGTCTAGCTTGCTTCAGACAAACAGAAAACAGGTTTTTTTCATGATTGGAAGCCTTAGTGCTAATGCACCAAGTGCAAGCCGATGCTTTGTCCCTTAAAAAAATGCTCAAATTCCATTAATAATGACTGGCTGCAGAACCTGCTGAGAGCTATTACAGTATGATTAGTCAGAAAAAAAATGTGAGCAATAGAAAGATGGAAGGTTGAGGCATGCATGGATTTAGGTGCGGTGCTCGGGGAACCCAAAAACCACTGCAGTAGACAATAATTCTGTAAAACCCAGTTTGAGAGGCCATGTTCTAAAATTTAGAAGACGTAGTAACAAGAACAAAGATCCCAGCAACATCAACTGCCTGTTGAATGCAATACAGGTAGCTACAGTTTTTTTCGGCCTTGTTCAGTTCTGCCACTCTTACAAGAACAGACAGCCTCATCTGCAAACACCTGAGAATACTGTCCCATGAGGGAACATGACATTAGACAGCTAGTCTTACTATCCAGGCTTTGTCCGCCACCCGTCCTTGAATCCTTTTTACTGCATTTCTCACTACCCTGAAGCTCACACCAATATGTGACCTCACCGACTTTTTCACAGGCCTGATTTGCTGCACATTTTAGCAGCTACGCATTTATCCATCTGCGCGCACATGCGCAAAGGTTCCCACATGATGATGTTACATGTGGGGCGAATTTTTATATAAACATGTTTCAAAACATAATGCGAGACTTTTTCCTTCATTTTTTTTTTCTTTTCCCTTCCTCCATACTGCCGAGCTCCTTAAATCAAACTCTGGGTTGGTTTGCCCATCCTGCAAGCCAAGGTTATCCGAAGCAGCAAAGTGTGTTACTCCCAGTGTGCAAAGAGACTAAGTGTTCATGTATCCTGACGCTCTTTAAAAAGACAACCAAAGAACTACCACATATTACTGCGCATAAGTCGAAGACTCTTTTAGTGCACCAGCACTAGAGCTTCCAATCTCGAAAAAAACGCATTGTCTGCTTGTCTGAAGCCAGCTGGACCCATAGTAATAAAATAAATATGGCCGTGCCTGGGTTTCCAACCTACGGCACTGTAAACAAATCAGCTTCGCTGGCCACCACACAAGAGCACTATGCTATTGCCGCAACCAATCACCCCTCACGCTGCGCATTGCAATGTCGTTGTCTTCATCGACTTCCATCTGTGCGCAATGGATCCAGAACACACCGCTGGTGCATTAAGCGGTTCCAAAATCTTATAGTGCGCTACCACTAAGGTTCACAATTGCCGATTTCATTGATACTTGCCTGAAGCCTGACCTTGAAATGCTAGGCTCGAGCCGAAAGCGAAAAGAAACGAGACTTGCTAACACACGTATTTCACATATCGGCTGAAATTTTTTTTTCCAGAAATGACCATTTGAAATTGGGAGCTCGACCTATAGGAGCAGCAGATTTACTTGAGGGATCTTCAGCAGAGACGCGGGCAGTACATGCTTTGTGACGGTGCCTGTTCCCGGCCAGATCTATGGAGCTCCATGTGTAAAAAGACATTTTCTTCCATCGTTAATGGTGTGCAAATCAGCTGCACTATGAAGATTTGAAATGCGCGCTCTTTACCCAGCTTGCTCATGCTGGCAGCTGCTTTCCCTGATGAGCAGCAGACAGCGCGACAGCAAACTTCCAGTCACCTCCATTAAACTACAAAACTGTTGGCAGTGCTGCATGCCACTACTCAGCTGGTTGCACGCAAACATAAAAGGCAGGATGGGCCGCCATTTCATCATCTTTGATCTTAATTTGGCGCAAACTGCTTGCCTTGCAATCACATCATTACAAGTTTCTGGCTTCGAGCGCTGCGATGCCTTCCTACAGAGAGGGGATGGGACAAGGAAGGAAGGGGGGGGGGGGGGGGGGGGGTATTTCCACAGACATATTTGGAGTAAACCTGTATTTTTGGTCAGA